>KZ345281.1:147754-173049 GCA_002352805.1 Teladorsagia circumcincta
CATAAATCATAAATCATAAATCTGAGCACAAAGTCAGTGCGATGTCATGCTATCATTATTGCCCATAAGATTGAGTTTGAAGACAGCTGTGAGTGTTCAAGTGTTGAAAACTCGTGTCTTCAGGAGGGTAGCTTCGAAAATGCATGAAAAAAAACGGTCCAACGGGGCGATTTTTCGAACAGGTTATTTTGGAAACGAGACCAAGTATTCATTCGAAGCACTAACCTTCTAGTTTAAAACAGGGAAACAAGAACTGCAAAAAGTTAAATCTGAAAGAAGATATAACATTTCAAATCCAAAAAACCAGCGCTCCGCGAAAAATCGGTCCGCGATTCCCCCAAAACGGTCCAACGGGGCGATTTTTTGACTCCATCGATTTTGGAAAAAGCTAAAGTATTCATTCGCAAGCTTAAACCTTCTAGTTCAACGCAGCGGGACAATGGTCGCTAAAGAGTCATTCTGAAGAAAGTTATAATAATTTTAAGTCAAAAAACCCGGTTCTGGAGAAAAAACGGTCCAACGGAGCGATTTTTTTTGAAGAAAAGTGACTTTGCAAAAGTTGAGGTTGTTTTTAGAAAGGAAACAATCTGGGCTTCCAGAATTTTTATACCGCTTCCCTCACTTTTATGTTTTAAGGAAATTACAACCTTTCAAACTAAGAAAAGCGCATTCTGTGAATTTGTTTTTCTATACCATAGCTAAGCCAGTTTTGAGAGACACTGCACAAAAGTGGTAGATCCTGAAACTAGCGATCTCGTAGATTACGAATCTCCTTAGTGTCCTGAAAAATGTTGAGCGTGAACAGAAAACACTTGATTGGAAATTAGCAGTCCGCCTCGATCTGTCCGGCGCTGGGCCGAGGGAAAGATTGTGCGCGCCAATGCGAACTTGTTGCTACCGCGCTCAATCTGGTGTAGCGCTCGAGATAGATGTATGCAAAGATACACATACATATACCACGTGTAAGTGCATGACAAGTGTTTGGGGGGTTGGGTCGTACCGAGACTCGCTTGAAGGGGGAGTCGTAAATTTCTCGGAATTGGCTCGACGTGACGGTTGACCCTGCCCGAAGGTAGTAGGAGTAGTACGCAAGCACTCATAAATACCAAATGCACAGTACATGAGGTTAGAGGGGTCGAAACTCGCCAAAGGAAGAGTCATGATTCTTCGAAATTGGTCCAAAGTGACGGTTGACCCTGAGTCCAAGTGCAGCCCAACATCGGCTGGGAGCTGGGGAATACCAAGAATGAAATCCCAACGAGAAACCGTTTGTGAGCTTCAAGAGCTGGATGGCCCAACTAGCTCGCACTGCCAAAGTGAATCGGAGGCGGAGGGAGAAAAACTGCGTTTAACAACGAGTTGGATTTCTGACTTTTTGGTGAAGAAGTATTGACTTGTGAAGTGTTCTGTCAACAGAGAACCTAGCCTTAGGAAGTGGATCGCAATAGTCAGAAAGTGTGGAAGTATAGTCATAGATGAGGTTGTTTCCAAACATTCGGCTTTTCCCCAGTTCTCAGCATCGAGCGAAATGTGGTCTGGGCTTAGTAAAACGATAGTTTAAAGACAACAACTTCCCTCCGATAGTCACATCTAGTCGAAAAGTATGGGTATTCTACCACGACAATAATCCGCTGCAAGCCTACCTCCTCATTGCCATCCTCCCAAACATAGAAAAAAGCTGCTGTGAAGCGACCAAGTAATGATCATAACTCGGACTGAAGTGAGGTTTCCAGGGAAGAGCTAGGAAGTCGTACAATTACATTCTAGTAAAGAATCCCACCATATGTACATTTGATTTACTTGACGAAGTGCATGTTTTGACTTAATACCTCAAAAAAGATGGTCTTATCAATTCAGTGTCAAAAAGCGACGCCATCATAGAAATACACAATTACTAAACAGAGGACTACCTTCTAATGTGAATCCGAGAGCTATATTACCGAATTTATTTGAGAAAGGCGGTGTTTCCAATTTTTTTAACGCGCCATTTTTTGGAAAATTCGTTTTTTCTCAACTGACACATTCGTTTGCAGGAAGTTATGTTGTGCATCATATTCCACGTTGACTTAGTTTATAACAGACAAACATGAGACAATTTCGTTGCTTGCTGGCTGACCTAGGTCAAAAGCGAGAATGTTTTCGAATTTTTGACCACTACTGTATATAATCAACACACGGTTTTATTTGACCTCACTTAGTGATCACTCTCTTCGTTGACCTTGCAGCTTGCTCAAGATAATGGTTTCTTCAGAAAGGCGTAATACGGAAAGGTGATCTGCACTTTTCACCTTTTCAATAACTTCCCACATTTCAGTTGACTCTATACGACACCTTCGAAATTGTGAAAGACTATTATTGTGGAAGCGGCCCTGTCGCTGACAACCGTGTGTTTGTTTGCAGGAAATGATTATGCATATGAATAAACGCTGTTCCTAAGTGCATTGCGTTACTGTGTGAACACTACACAATACGCGTAAAGGCATGCTGTAAGCAAAAAGAAATCTTCCCTTACAGTGACGGCGAATGCAGTCTACGCTGTTTCAAGACACTATGGTGTGACTTTTAGACTTGCGCACATTCTTATAAGCATTCGAATTTATAACTTGGATCCAATAAAACGGAGTAGAGTCGACGAGAAGGACACCAAAATAATGGTTCAAGTGTGTGAAAACGGTATTGGACTTTATCTGACCATAGTATGACGTCAGCTACTGAGAATGCTGTTGATGTCCCGAATGCCGTAATTACCGCAACTTTCAAAGAAAATGTTTGCCGTACAAAAATAACAGCCTCAAGGAAAGATGTAAACGTTGGCAAGCCTTTTTGGCGAGCTCTGGACGTCTAACGAATTTTTCAAGCCTGAAGTATGTAAAGCACACTATCAGTTTTCCTCTAACGTTTGTAAAGTTCTTTTCAAAACTGCTCTTGAAAGCTCACAAAAAACCTACTCGAACTACTTCAGGCTTCGCAGACCCGATCCTTAGCTTAGACCTTCTAGCAATGATGCTGTAGATGCTCTATCGGACATGCTGACATCCTGGCCGCTGCTGGACGCACATGTTTTTGGAATGCGGCCATCTTTCGCTGAGAGGGACTCCGCTCCAGGCATAGAAAAGGCACTTGATGTTGCTGTGAGACTTATAGATGATCCGTTGAGTCTATTTTGTGCGTTACTGAAGGGGTTTTCATCGCAACTTTATCATAAGAAGCAACATAGACTTTCACGCCTCCCCCACCGGAATACGAGCGTTGAATCAAGCGGTCAGCTTTCAGAAGTTACTCCAATAGCGCTTGTATTCGTCGAAAGTGCTCATATTATCCTTGTTCATTCAATAAAAACAGTATTAATGAGGCTGTTAAGATGTTGGCACCATCGTGACGAAGGCCTATCTTCACCTTCTCTAATCTCCTGTGCTCTAGCCATCCGCGGTAGAGAACATGGAAAACGTTCGAGCAGTCAGTTAATCTTCGCTCTTTTGCGGTACTCTATAATTTACAGGGGGGGGGGGCAATAAAAAAGGACATTTTGTCTCCGTACTCAAATCGATTTAGTCACACTTTGCTCGATTCAAAGCAAGTGCACCCAACTTAGAATTGAAGAGCACACTCCATTTCAAAAGAAATTTTTCATAGTTGCCATCTACGTGGGGCATCAGAGAAAATCGCCTCGGAAACATGGTGCAGTGGTCGAGCTCAGTGAGGTCCTCGACGGGGTGTACCATTACGAAGGTTTCCGAAAGGCGGGTTCCGAGGGGGTTTGCATAGCTAGAACTTATGTCCCTAGGAATATATCCCACATTGAATCGATTAAAGAAATTATGTAAAAGCTCTAAGCTGAAGCAGTTACTGTAGACCACCTCAAGCTGAACGACGTCGACAGATGACGTCATATTCTAAAGACCGTGAGGGCAGTGAATGAGGGCATGCGCCTACTTATAGCGGGACATTCAGGGAATACTTTGATGAAGAACTTCCGTCAACGACGGCAATTTCTGTGAAGAAAAAAGTGCCGAAGTGCGACATGGGCAAAATGTCTTTTTTTGCCCTCCCCCCCCCCTTGTATAATCTCTTTCTTCGAGTCCTTCGCCGCGCACGGTACCAGCCGTGAAACTTCGAAAATTGAGGCGGAAAACGCGATTTCGCGTTCTTTTTTTGTCCTAAGTCGTTCGAAGGAGATGCTTCCAATTTGAGCAACGTTAGGAAAGCGCCATGCACTAGAGTTTCGTCCATGAAAGTGATTATTATGATGCGTAGGTACCATACACCTTGACAGCCTCATCGAGATTGGTTT
Organism: Teladorsagia circumcincta; assembly: GCA_002352805.1. NCBI lineage: Eukaryota > Metazoa > Nematoda > Chromadorea > Rhabditida > Trichostrongylidae > Teladorsagia > Teladorsagia circumcincta. The sequence goes on from KZ345281.1 coordinate 152,046, forward strand.
TTTCTGCATGGAAGGTTATCATGAGCAATTCAAACTAAACCAAGCATTTTGAGAGTGACTACTGGAAGCTGGCCGTTCAAGATTACGTGACTGCTTGAGTGTTTCTCATGTTCTCTGCCGCGGATTGCTAGAGCGCAGGCGATCAGGGAACAAGCTCTGGTTCGGCTCCGAATCTCCGGAAAGTCTGCAACTGGTCGTTCTCGGAGTGACTCTGTTGTGAGCAATTAAGATTTGAAGGTGTTTCCTCACCTTTCTCTTGCTTATTTTCAAATGGGCGGCCATCTCCAGCCGTTTGGTCAAATTCTCTATTTCCGCCTGTAATAACGTTATTTTCTTTTCTTGAGCTGCTAGCGTATTAATCACATTTGAGCTAATTTCGTTATCGTTACTAGAGCAGTCCTGTGAAGGAAGTAATAGAGTAGTAGGATCAGTCTCCTCTATAGCATTTTTGATCGACGTGAGGAAATCTCAACATTTTTCCAGACTAACGCGTAAAATTTTCCTCTAACGCTTTTGACTCTGCTCTAGAACGATTCTAGATAGGTTTTTTGAGCATGTACCTTGTCAACAGTGCGGTTGTTCTCGGCGTCCTGCTCCATTGGCGCCTCACCAGATTCCATTTCTGAAATCTCAGAAATTGTCAACCAGTTCCTCTGGTAGAGATGTCAATTCAAGAAGAGCTTATTCAGAACCTGAATAGCAGAGATTGGCTCTCTGTGATGCAGGTTCCGAGTGATCAATCAAGTTTTCTGGTTCAGCCCCCAAGTGGCAAAGGAAAGGATAGATATTCCCAGGACTAAGCTTTGGAAGTGCAGGGACTACGAGGTGAGTGATCCTTTAGCATAGTGGCAAAGATTTGAGTGTGAAAGATGAGTAATCATGAGCCCCTTTCAAGGCGAGAGAGCGGAGATGGGAGCTTAACAAGAATACTGGGTTGTGAACAATACCAGACGGGACTCAACCCGCACCTCTTGCTTACCGGGCAAGTGTGCTAGAAGTTACGCTACCGGGGCACCATCTCCTCCCAGCTGAGCTTTTCATGGCATACCTACCATAGCTTTCAACACTCACACATATAACGTGTTGAGCCGGTTAGCCGATATCGGCTCAACACGTTATACATGACTTGGCTCGGACCCGCACCACTTGCCCGGTAAGGCGGACTGCGGCCATAAACAGCGGTTTACAATCAAAACAAGGCAGATGGAAGCACCAGATTGAGGCGTTCGAAGGACCGCGTTCAAGATGTTCGTACACTCAGAGCAGAGAGGGGGTCTTTCGCACTGGGATGCACTACCGCTCCAGAACTCCTGCAAACAGCTACTCATTTCGTTGAACTTCTTGACTGAACATGGAGGAAATCCCCAGAGTGCGTGAACCATTGCGATTCCGCTTCTACACTCACAACGGGGCTTCCTTCCCTTCCAAAGTTGGATTATTGAGGGCGTGGGAACTGTCGTACCACATACCTCCCCTCAACCAACTTTGCTGGATCAGACCCATGGCTTTCGGTTGGAAACCGTCCTTCTGAACCAACATATCCATCAATGCTGCTCAATCACCTGCATGATCATAAATCTTGCATCCTTACATCGTTAGAAGCATTAATTTAAAAGCACATACCTTCGTGCAAATCGTGTAATCCAACGACAGTTCAAAGGCGCACCCTAGGCTGAAGTCGTGGGATTGATTTCCTTTGATCTGCAGGAGAGACCACTAAGGAACAGTCACGGATGTGGCACTCCGGTGAATGGAAATCACTTGACGAGAGCGCTAAGAAATCCGCAGCTAAAGCAAGCTGCTTTAGCTGCAGATTTCTTATCTTTTATCAGTCTACTGTCTGGCACCCTCTCATCTGTTGCGCTCTCTCACCTCATAATCTCCTCTCGATGCTTAGTCTCTCATTTTCTTAACACAGCTGATTAGGAAGAGTACGGAGGTGTGCAAGCCTTTACCCTGGCGTTCTGAACGGTTTCTTTTCTATTATTCTTTACTGCCAGCCCATTTCGCACCAATGCATTCGTATTCGTGTGCAATTACCACAACAATTTGATCCTGGGGCATGCCTTGAATACCCATAGAAGGGGGCGGAGATCCACCTGAGTCGTTCAAATTTTTTTCTGTTTACCTCAAGTTGGGGCCATCTTCGAAAATAGTGCGTAAAAAACAGCGTCGCTTCAGGGGCATGCAATGCAAGGTGAAGGAAATGCGCACCCCATACGCCCGATTGCAACTGCGTCCCTGTGACAGATGGCGGGTCGCGGCCTTGTATTTGCGGCGGAATCTTCTCTCACACCTTTAATCTATAGTAGGCGGCATCTTAGAGCAGGTCTTCGAACGGCGAGATAATGGAAATGACGAGAGTTGAGACTGTAGACGAAGGGTCGACGATAGTTTTTATGAAATATCTTGGCACTTGTCCAACCTAATTCGTAGTTTCACACATGACTTGCGTCATAAAATGACGAGTTCGTCGGTATCAATGTTCATTCATCTTAGCTTCCGGGGAAATAGTGGCGGGGCAACTGTCTACGATGCTGAAAATCCCTCGCACAGCGTCGTATTTTCGATATTTAGGAGCGGTGTCGTACATACCAGCTGTCTAAATTCAGGCGTATCCATGCATGCTTGCGTGTGTGGTGCTCTTGTGTATGTGCGGCTATTATCCTGCATGTCGGAACAGTCAAAAGCTTGCACTCAAGTGACTGGGAAGTACATGGGAGGCGATTCGGGGCCGCCTCCAGAAACAATGCCTTCGTTCCACTCCAGGTTAAGGTGGCTAACCACGTGGAGGTTTACCCTAGCCCACACGACGGAGCCTGGCAAGATATTCGTGTGCCTTCAATACGTTAGAAACAGCAATATGAATGGGCCTCCCTTCAACCTGAGAGAGCCCCAATACGGCAGCGTGGGGTAGGCCCGCTCGGGATAGGCTGCTAGAATCTCAGGGCATGGCTGCCTAAAAGAAGAAGGACCAAGATGTCGATCTGTGCTTTCAACCCACGGACACTTCACGTCAAAGCCTGCTGAAGCAAGCCAAGGAAGATCAAGTACGACGTCATCGGACTGACCGAAACGAGAAGGCACCGCCTGCTACACGCCGTTTTCGATACTGGAGAAGAACTGCACCTTGGAACATGCGACAAAAGAGGCACTGGCGGTGTGGGCCTCCTCGTCAACACACGCTTGGCCATGAACACCGATTCGTACGAAAGCCTCACGACCCGAATCGGACGCTTGAGATTGAGAAGATGTGGTTCAACTCCTGCTTTGACAATCTTCGTCGCCTACGCGCCTACATCTAGCCACAACAAAGAGAAACACTAAGCGTTCTATATGGAATTGGAGATATTCTACAGGGGAGACCACACATTCTTCAAGGTCATCGTCGGCGACTTCAACGCTAAGATTGGCCCTAGAAGAACGGCTAAAGAATTTCACATCGGTACTCACGGAATGGAATGGAATGAGCAGGATGAAAGACTGCTGAGTTCATCATGTTGACCAACACCATCAATGGTATCTCACAGTTTTAAAAACCCCTCACCGATGGACATGGGAGTCACCTGATGGGCAGTTTCATAACGGGATAGACCACATCATCTTCAATCGGAGGCTTTGCCTGACCGACGTCGCTGCTGTTCCGAAGTTCTACACAGGATCAGACCATCGACTCCTCCGCGTAAGATTCCACTCCTCAATGCGTGTTGAGAGCGCAGCAAAGTTCAGGAAGCAAAGCATAGGACAATCATCAACTAAGACCACTTCACTTCCCTAGTCAGCTGATGGGAGGATTCCATTGACGAAAACATCGCGAAGAGCACTTTCAGTTCGTTGGACATCTTCACGATAGTGAAGAGCCGGAAGTACTCTCCGTCGATGTTTTCAATAACGTCGTGCAATGCCAGCTACAAGACCAAGATGACCTGTCTCCTACGTCTGGATGGAACAGTTACTGCATCCTGAGGGGCAAAGAATGGATGATCCAGACTTCTACTCAGATCTCTTTGATAGGCATGTTCATCTGCCTACTTAAACTGCAGAAGGATGGATACGTCGCTCTATCAGTTCTCTCTTTCGGATCCGACATGCCATCAAGTCGGTGAAGAATCGTACACACCCGGTCTCGACAGAGTCAAACCGGAACATCTGAAGAATGCATCGCCAGTTACCATCAAAACTCTGGCTCGGCTATTCACGCCCTACCTGTCGGAATGCAAGGTACCCACTCCGAGGAAAATCAGCAGGACTGTGCTGCTGTACAAGAAGAGAGACCTGGACGATAATGGCAACTATCTCTCAATCTGCATGCTGTCTATAATCTTTAAGCTTTTCACTCGAGCCGTCCTCAGCAGTATTGGCAGAATATTGAATGAAGGACAGCCATGCGAACAAGCAGGGTTTCGGGGAGGGCTCAGCACGATCGACCATATCGACACTGTTACAAGACTCATCGAAGTTTCACGAGAGTATAAGATGCCGCTCTGTCTTACGTTCACCGACTTGGAGAAAGCCTTCGACTCAGTGGAGACAGAAGCGGTCATCGAAGCCTTGGCCAACCAGTGCCTTCCTACTCAGTATATGTATAAGGATTTTTCGTGAACTCTACAGCAACTTCAACCAGAATCTCACCATTCCACAAGGAGGATCATCGACGTCAAGAGATGGGGTTCGACAGGGCGATACTATCTTGCCCAAACCCCCGTCAGCGCAGCTCTCAAAAACGCCGTGCATTGGTTGGAATGGGAAGACATGAGAGCGCAGCGCAGCTCTTGGAAACGCCATGCATTGGTTGGAATGGGAAGACATGGGAGTGGAGGTCAACGCTTGGCAACTATACCATCTTCGCTTTGCTGACGACATCGTTCGCGCATCGAGCAAGCGGAGTGAATGCCGGCTGATTTCAATTGTGCTTGTGGTAAGGTCGGTCTGAGCTGAACCTAACAAAGACGATGTTAATGAGAAAGGGCTGCTTCCTGATGCCCCATTCACGCTCAGCGGAACGAACGTCTCCGATTGCTCCAGCTACGTGATCATCAGGCCGATGTGTACACGCGTTTCGGTCCAATGGTTAGAGTACTTCATGAAAGCTCTGAACAAATGGAGTGAAACGCCACGTGTATCTCGAGCGAGGAGGGTCTAACTTCTTCAACTCTGGCCCCTGACAGCGACGAATAGAGAGGTTGCTGGCGCCCGCTCGAGCAATTCGATGACAACGGGTGACAGGTGATACAGGTGAGGTGATTGTACATAATGCATTCAATTCTTCGGTGATGTCTTCTACACCAGCCAAAGCCTAATTGCCTTAGGTGATTTCAACAATTTGTAATTCATGGTTTGTTCCAGACTGTTTTCTGTTTCGCGACTAAGCACGGCGATTTTCTGTCACAAGACGGTTGCATCTACCCTTTTCCTCCAAAACGTTTCTCTTGTCGTTCCCACCCTTGGTCAATATCTTTTATCTGTTTCCAACATGGCTGGGTGGTAACAAGTCTAACTAAACCCTTAACATCCTACTACGTTACACTATGGCTAGCCATACTATGGCTGAACGACTGTCTAGGAGGTTGTGGAGTGTACTGGGAATTTCGCATTTCCGAGTGGATTCTCGATTGAATGCAATGAAAGTGTATATGCAACAGCTTAGTATCCCAATCAATCCAAATTCGTGGGCACGCCTATCACAAAACATGAGAATAAGTACAAAAAAACACTTCTTCTCAAGTAAAACAGCTTCTTCTTGGAAAATCAAAATTTCTCGCCTCTGTTAATCAGAATTAATGATAAAATCGAGAAGAGACAGAAATTTCGGAAAGCAAAAGTTTTAAGCGAAAATTTTCAACCGAAACCAGATCTTGCTCGATTGATTTATGGCAAACCCTATCACTGAAAGATCACCGTCGATGTTGCATAACCGTCAACGACCTTCGAGCAAATATGAGGTGTTGCTACTAGTGAGAACGCCTCAATAAAACCAAATATTCACACTTCATTTTTGGTTCCACAGCATAGTGTTCGACTACCGCCTTTGATGGTGCACTGGCAATTATGTACTATATCTACAGTAATGAGTACAGTGCGTTGCAAAATCATAGGACACCCCCCAAAAATAGGAATATCTCGGTTTCAAGAAAATTTCGAAAATCGCTACTTGTAGAATCAAAACCGCCGCTATGAAAAACCTACACTCGCAAGTCACCAGGTTATCCGATTAGCTTTCCGTATTTTTAAGTTTTTTCATTTTTTGAGCCGTTGCAAAATCATAGGACACCCCCTAGAATTCTCCTCACTCTAAAATTTTTTGATCCAACTAACAACGACAGTAGCACCTATCCAGTGTATGGTAACTCTACTAGGCTTACGCTTTGAGTTGCTGTCGTCCCCTCCTCGAGTGAAACAAAGACTTTGTTTTTATACGCGCCTGATGACTCTACCACGAGGACCGAAGAGAGTAAGGAGTAAGGAGAATTCTAAGGGGTGTCCTATGATTTTGCAACGGCTCAAAAAATGAAAAAAACTTGTCTAAAAATACGGAAAGCTAATCGGACAACTTGGTGTCTTGCGAGTATAGGTTTTTCATAGCGGCGGTTCTGACTCTACAAGTAGCGATTTTTGAAGTTTTCTCGAAACCGAGATATTCCTATTTTTGAGGGATGTCCTATGATTTTGCAACGCACTGTATATCGTACGAAATGAACCGACTTTTGCCAAAGATAGAACGTCACCTTTCTATACCTTCAGTAAAAAGCTCTTAGCCCAGGCCTGTATTGTTGAGGAAACCGAAACATTCAGCTTCCCCTATGAAGTAAGGCGAATTTCCACACAATTTGGGAGAGCATGTATTCACAACGCAGGCTGCGGTGATGGTCGTGCACACGGTCACCGCCCGTTGCGCAATACAGCGCGTTTCATAATTATAAGGTCATCCTAAAATTTTGCATTTCCTGAACAATTAAACGACTGAGTATTTTTCTAACATCACCATCTGATTCCCTGCCATGAATAACCACTGTATCGCAATTTTGGCGGAAGCGGCTCTTCTAACTTTTTTCATAATTATTTTTTGGTTTTCGCACCGTTTCATAATGTAAGGTCACCCGAGAAGAAGAACAATTAGATAAGATAAATGGCAGACAATAAAGTCTCAATGAATTATGGGTTATCCTTTATTGAGAGCAAGATAAAATATCCTCCTTGGCATGCTGAAGTCGAGATTCCGAATCAGCTAAACATCGATTCGCTTGCGTGCTCAAAAGAGACTTGTTTCGGCTCTTTTGTAGTTCCTAACTAGTATTTATCCGCATGATACTCCATGACAAGGATGTCTCTGAGATATTCTATTGAAATGCGATCAGAACTGCAGGATAATCTTTTCAGATCGATTGGATTCAGGGAGTGCTGCTGCTTCTGGTTGACTGAATAACATGAGTACCTGTAATGTTCTGTAGGAATATGCCGTGTAGACGACGCTGCTGGCTCAAGAAAGAGATCAAATGTTTTTGAAAAGCTTTACGGTGACATTTGAAGCCCACAATGCAGGTCATGGAAAAACATTTCACAACATCACTACATGAGCACCATCACCTTTCATATTTCTTTCAAAAAGAGGGTTTTCGCTTCAGGACTCTTCAAGGTAGTCTAGCCCATGCTATAAAGCACTATGTTGTAAATTCAATGCTCTTGACGCTTCTCACTATGTCAATTTTGAAGAAAGTCATGGGCTTTCGGAAATTTATAAGTCGCTTCTATATATGTGAATGACTCCGAACAGAAAATCAGTTGAGGCAAAACGGAACAGCGGGACTGTTTTTCAAGAGAGTGATCTTCTGAAAAAATTTGAATATCTCTTCGGAAGGCTTAGCCTTCTGGTTCTTAATTAGCTTTTGAGTTCGCTAAAAGTCAAAGATGGAGAAGTTATTAACTTTCGAATGCTGAAAGCTCGCGTGTGCACTATCGCGGAATCCACGCGATTTATCAACCGACGAACACCTTTTCGTGGAGATCGCGAATTCAACGACCAATTGACTGATTTGCCAGTCAAAGGAAATGATCACTCTGTGATCGTGACTCGCGCTCCAAAAGGTACTAAAAAAGAACTACCGCGACAACCGAAAACCTAGTTCCTATCTGAGTCTCCTGAAAGTCGTCTCCTTTTGCGATACTGCGACATTCAGCTCCTGCAATATTGCGATATTCAGGCTCTGCGATTACCATCGATTTCTCACGCTCAGCTCTTGCAATGCACTTACCTTTACTGTTCTTCTCATTTAGCAGCTTTATTCTCTATGTAAGTAGGCCTTACTATGGTCAGCTAATCATATGTTTCCTAACCATATCTCACTACCACAGGTTCATTTTATGTTGTTGTTCTCTTATTACCTTGATCTCTGCGTCATACTCTTACTAAGGTTCTGAAGATGTTATTTTGTCACTTTGCTATACCACCGATGTTATGTTACTGGTTTTATTGTTACATAAAGTTTAATTACCCGAGTTTGAGATACAACGCCCGCGTGGCACGACAAACACAAAACTACACAAGGGTTTGATCACCCCAACCGAAATCATGCACAAAACCGAACAACGGGACGATTCTTTGGCCAACTGAATAATTGTACAGCCTTATTAGAACTTTTAAAAGAAAAACAAATTGAGGTTTCAAAATTTTCATATCCCATCTTAAGAGATGCAAAGAAAGATGCGTACAACCTTTTAAATGAAGGATTCGTAATTACATTAAAGGTGGACTTCACGATGAAAAAGCACCCCCTGAAATTGAATAAAAGATGTTCCGAGATGCACGAATGAGGAAAAAACCGAGAAAAATGGCCTAGAACCCGAGAAATGGGACCCCGAAGACCTAGAGACTCATGGTCAGACACGAGAAAACGCGAGAGGTGGGCGTGGCTGTCAAGTGCGCCAAGAGTGAAGCTATGCTAGACCGCCGAGGCATACCTTTCGCTGCCCATTGGTCTGCACCCTTAGGAGGTCTGACTCTCCCTCAACTAGGAGAGTTCCCCCTTCGTCGACCTTAGTTCATTTCGTAGATCCTCCTCAAAAAAGGGAGGTCTGAGGGTTTAGAGAAAATTTGGTAGTTTCTGAAACTTTTTTTCCAATGACCTGTTTATGCGGATTGTTAAAAGTGGCATTATTCAATTAGTAAAGTATCATGTCGCCGTAATTCCTTTGACTGTGCGAGACAAAATGCATGCCGTGTTAACTTTCCATTGCCTATCACCCCTTTCCTTGTCGATAGTGACCCCTACATGAATGGTGGGCGTGAAAATGTGAAGAGTCTAGTTTAGTCTAGTTCAGTCTCGTGAATATGTGAAGAGTCTAAGCTTATGCGGAACGAAAAAGCTGGTACAGGAGTGTCGCACTGATTTGCACTGAAAGGTAGGAAGTTGCAAGAAATTTGAAATCTCCGCTACGACGATTGACCCTCGTCGTGCAAGGATTCCTTTTAGAAAGGGGAGTCATAAAATTTTCGAGCAAAAGCGGACGCGACTGTTTACTCCGTCTGGACCCGCCAAAATGAATGTAACCAGCCAACGCGTTGATGTCTGCGTCTCGCTCGTCCTTCTGTTCTCCTGCCTTATTGATTACATTGCACTGTGCAGGTGCACTGGGCAGGGTCGATTGCAGGGTCAAGCGAGGAGTCGAGGAAAACTTCGGAATACGACCCCCCCCCCTTCCAGCGGCCGAAGTCCAAGAAATGCTCATTAAAGCGAGAGATTACGATAAAGGGTGGATGCGGCATAATAGTAAATGCATTAGTGGAAGCACTAGTCAGGGGCCAGAGGATGCGATATGTGATCTTTTCGTGGCCGAAGGTGCGCTAGTTGCAGAACGCTGGGCTTGCCAATCCTCCCTGAGCTCCGCCTCCGCCTGAGCCCCGCCTATCAGTGGTTGTCAGCAGCTGCATAGTCCGATTATCATTTTGAAAGGGTATCTCATTTCGAGCGGCCGTATCATGTAACTTTTATGAGGAAAACGTTATCACAAAGCATGATGTTTGCTGGCATGATGATGGCCATCAGGTTAATACGTGCAAACGACACCTCACTGGTTGCTCGATTCTCCCATGTCGATAATCAACGGGCAGGGTAACAGACCTTATTTTGCGAGTTCTAGACGGATTTTTTCGCTTTTTTTCGCTACAAACGCATTAGTCAGCATCCCCACTTTCACTGTAAATCCAACCAATCTCATCGTAATCTCGCTTCAAGTAGTCGAGTATGAAATAGTTGTTCAACCTTTCTTCCGTATAGAAAAAAAAAACTATTCGTCCTACACTCCACTATGAAGATCTTCACCAATTAAAAACAGTTGAAGAAGTCGACGAAAAGCCATTTACAACCAATCCTACAGAGAAACGGAAAAAACTTTAAAATAGACATGAAGAAGCTATAAATCCGTTGCGAATAGGTTGATTCTGATCGGTGGCCATGAAGCAGCTTATCTACTAATCCGATAAATAACATATATTCAAATGACTATAACTTTCTACAAAATGAACGAACTTCTGATCTGAAAGAAGATTTAGAAGTTTTTTGACATGCTCTTCCTAATCAGTATAAAAGTTCCAAAAATCGATACGAAATGCTCGATTTAGGTTGATTAACGAAGAAAATTAGCGATGAGTGCGAGTTTTTGAAATTTTCAATGCTATAACTCCGTCCAAATTCGTCCTGTCGGGAAGTTTGATGTGTCCTCGTAAACTAGAAGATTTACGCTATCAAATGATTACTAGAACAGCTCAGTACGTTTAGTAATCGAAAAATGCCCACGTCGAGGATTTTCAAAAAATTAACGAGGGAAATTCACGATGAGTGTGAGTTTTTACAATTCCCAGAGCCATAACTTCCTTCATATTCATCAAATCACAAAAGTGAGTACGTCAGAATAAACTAGAAGATTTGCTCTATTAAATGGTTACTATACCAGCTCGGTACGTGCAGTAATCAAAAAATGACTACGTCGAGGATTTTTGCCCGAGTACCATCGAAGTGAACTTTTTCGTTGCGTTGAGTTCCTTTTAACAACTACAGCTCTTTTCGGGGCGAACTTGTGCACAAGTGCGCGCAAGTTCGTAATCCATGAGCTTTTGCCTTTACAATAAGTATAAAACTGAATATTTGTAGCATTTTTTGATAGCATTTTCCAACTTTAACGATTATATGCACTCGAATTTGACGTCAAAACTGCATTTCATGTTGAACAGTGGATTTCTCCCTGCCATTTACACGGAACCTTTCGGAGCCTCTAGTTTTCTCCCTGAATCGATATTTTTCTTCAGGGGCCGTAGTTGAAGCGTGCGCTACTTAATGGGTCCGCGCAGGGATGCGCCGTGTGCTTCACATCCCTTCATATTCGGGGCATTCGTAAGATAAAATATTTGTCGGAGGTTGTAAGTTTCGAACTCTTCAACCTTGCGTCAATAAACCATTGAAGTAGCGGGGAATTACAACACTGCTTGAAACATGAGAATTTTGTGTGAGAGGAATAATATTGTTATTGGAAATAATGGCTCGCACGCTTGCGGCTTGCACATCGATCACTTCTCGACGTTTGTGTTTTTGTAGCTCTGAGACAGTGGATCCTACTGCTCTTATCCTCCCAGTGGGCCGAATACGACCCCCCCCGTCGAACTGTTGAGGATTCCTCAACGCACGTTTGACCCTGGTCGATTGCATTCTAATTCCCAGAACCTAAGGTCTCCCACTTCCAGAGGTGTTCTCGCTACGACTCTGCCACCCACCACCATCACCCTTGGTGGAATTGGCGAATCCCCAATACTGCCCCCTCCCCCGTTCCTTACCTCCATTCAGAAGAGAAAATGAAAAGTGGGGTGAAATTTCTCATACTTAATGAACTTGATAATAAGCAGAATACAAAGGCTTATGACATTTCCGCAAAAAAATACAACATTACATCAAAGTTACAATTACACAAGGCATCAACAATTTTGATGCTTTTGCTTATTTCCCAGCTCATAAAACACGTTAATGAGATCACTTTCATCGTCGAGCTTCACCTTGCTCCAGAAAGGCAGTTTAGAGGTAGAGTTGATAAGAGAAGTGTTGAACAACTCGACGCATTTTATGACATTCATGCCGAATCTGGAAGGGGAATGCTGTTAGTCATGAGAATATTAACGAGCTTTTTCACGCTGATAAAAAAGTTTTGAGGCCAATGTTTTGATGCAGCACGTGAGCCGGATTACGGTAACTTCAACTATGAAGAGAAGGGACGAGTTGAGTACACTGTTCTGCAAAAATTGAAGGCGAACGCAACTTTCCCGTGATGTGTCACTGCCGAGTAAGACAATCCGATGAAAGCTAACCGCACATAGAAAGAACTCCCGCAGTACAGAACAGAATGCAAATAAAAGAACCAGCAGTAGGGCCACAAAAATGTCATCATGTTATATTATTTCATCCATCTCGCCCCTAAGTTTTGCGCAGCAGTGTAGTCCCCTTATGCGGGAAGGAAAATTATTTAGTATCACTTTTCCAGAAATCAATGGAATAGTGAAAGGAAATGTTTTTGGAGGAGCTCGAATGCGTTGGGTACCCCGAATGTCCTTGGATGACCTGCAGCGTAAATTTCCACCCTTTCCTCCCTCTAGTGGCATAGATAATGTTGCGTGCGTCTCATAAGATCTTACCGACCAACATTTTATTGATGTTCATTCTAAGACACGTCAACAGAATACCACCAAGAGGCAAAAGAGCACATAGCAGAAAAGAAGCCTCTAATCTCCCATTACAATCATTTTATACCCACACTCTTCAAATGCTCCGCCTATCGTGAGTTTCCTCACGACAATAGAGGAAGGTCCAATTGGTCACAGGAGTCGCTGAAGTTATCTCCAAGTAAATGGAGCAGAACTGCGAACCAGCGGGATAGCGGGGACTAGGCTCATTGTAGGAACTACACCACGGGACCAGCAGGGTCAAGCGTCCGTCGGACAAAGTCCAACGAAGGGGTAAGGGGGGGGGGGCGTATTCGGCCAACCGAAAAGGGGCAGTCGCATTCGCATTGGTCAACGCCGCAATACGTAGGTGAGAGGCATAACTTTCCAGCGCCTCTCCAATCCAAAAGAAGTGCATGGCGTACCTCAGAGCAAAAGAGTCTACAGTAGAAGTGTCTACATTTGACTATTAACATACAAATATGTCCTCGAAAAAACAATGTCTTCAAACAGGATCTACCCCGTCTTCAAATTATCACAAATTGTGCAGATTGCACACCATACACCGAGACTGACGACGGCCGCGAGATATTGTAATTGACAACCGACAAGGATATTAACTGCTTGCTTGTAATGCTCTGATTCTACTGCGCCCGTCACAATTTTGTTCAGGTATGTTATACGTAACAACAACAAACATGTTTTTCGGGCGTTGTCAATGATCTCACCGCTACCATCGAATGTTTTCGTGGTGAGTTTCGCAAATTTCAAACATTATGATTTCAATCTTTGAACATTATCGAACACTGCTTAAAGAGCGGGTCACATGAAATAGCTAGAAGTGAGGGAAACTCAACATAATGTTTGAAATTTGTGAAACTCACCACGACAACATTCGATGCTAGCGGTGAAATCATGACAAAGCCTGAAAACCATGTTTATTGTTGTTACAAATAACTTACCTGAGTAAAATGATGACGACTGAGTAGAACAAGAGCAGCAGTAGAATACAGTTGCAAGCAGTTAATATCCTGGTCGGTTGCCAGTTGCAATTATCTCGCGGCGGTCGTCAATCTCGGTGTATGGTGTGCACTCTGCTCAGTTTCTGGTAATTTGAAGGCGATGGTACGTTAGTATTAGGTACCGCATATTTAATGTCGTTTTTACCAGTTCAGGAAGTTTCGGAGCCGATTACCATGCCAAATCAATACCTCAGGAAGTCTTTATAATAGTCTTAATACTGCGTTATATACTGCTCATGAGCTCCTATTGTTGGTTCTGGTGAAAATCCAGATTGGGGTAGGGGCACTCCTTGCTATCTTATCTTTTGCCCTAGAGAGCACTTCTCCAGACTTTCTGTCACAAGGATAAGATAACATGCGAATGGATCTTTTCTAGCGTCCACTTGATAAGGTCCGGTGATAGTCCCAAAATCCACGCACTCTGCCCACTTCCTGCCCATTATTTATACGTAGTAACCACCCTAGAACTCCCCCACCCTCAAACTTGGGTAGAGTGTCCGTCCCCGTGGTCCAGGAATGTTTCCTTGGACCATGGCAGGTAGAGATATGGAAGCATCTCAAGGTGTTTCCACAACGCACCGACACTTATCGAAAGTACATCTAAAATGATCTGATAAGGTATCATAAGCGCACCATTCTTATCATGAGTATCGAAGAACTCATGGAGTGGCCCTCCCTCGCACTGGATTTTCACCTTGGATCTCAATCTAACTTTCTCCTAATTTTTATACTTTGTTTGAAATCTTCCGTGCCCATTGTGCAAATTCGCGTGTTAGCAAATGCCCTCACGGTCGGGCTGAGAGCTGCAAAGTCCGCCAAGCAAACCAACATTGCTTCTGCTAGAGGGACTACTATCATTTGGAATGCTCGTTGGGTCTCCACAGTTTCCTTAGAAGACAGTGAAGTTTTTGAAAGGATGTGTGCAACAGTCGTCAAAAAGGAGGTTAGTTAAGCCAGTCGAAAGAGTTCTGCACCAGCCTTGTACTGAAATGGTGAGATGCTTTAATTGTGGTGGGTTGATGATGCACAAACGTTTCCACGAACTTAATTACGCAAAATATTGATAAATGTGCTCACCTGCTATTCATGTGTGCTCAGAAAGGATACGTTTTTGATCCCATGTTGCAAAAAAGACTCCGTAAAAAATTGTCCAGTTGGGCTGGGAAGTTCTAACTTTTCCATCATACAATGCAGACGTTATTCTAACTAAATGTATACTTCCTTTGTCCATGCCTTTCTTTTTAGCAGGTCAGAGGGATGATTTGTCAGATGATCCCAAAACTGACCTGCCCCTTTTTCGACTCAAAAGATTCCGAGCTCGAATCGAACGAGCTCCCCACTCATACTGTCAACTGAGAAAACGTCAGCGAATCATTTGGTGTATATGCTGTTTCATTCCCCGGACTTCGCACCCAAATATTGCTGATCCGATACCCTTGGTGAATAAACGACATTAAGATATCCGATACCTAATAAAATAGTGACCACTTGGGTAGATTGAATGCTAAAGGCTTACAAGAAAAATCAGGGAAAAAATATTTTCTTGTTGGCGATTTCCTTAAAAGGATTCAGTCTTCTTTATGAAGCGCAAAGCTCGTCACGCCATGGTGTCATTATTTCCCACAAAATTGAGTTTGAAGAGAGCTGTGAGGGTTTGAGTGTTGAAAACTTGTGTGTTCAGGAAAGTTCCTTCGAAAATTAGTGATAAAAAGGTCAACGGGACAACTTTTGAACGCGTCATTTTGGAAACGAGACCAAGTATTCAATGAAGAGCTCTAACCTTCTAGTTCCTCACAGGGAAAAAACAATTGAAAAAGTTGAATCCAAAGAAAGTTATAACAGGTCAAAGCCAAAATAGCAGCGCTCTGACAAACCAGTCCGCGTATTCCTCAGAACGGTCCAAAAGGTGATTTTTTGAAGAAATGAAACTTCACAAATTTCGGTGCTTTCTAGGAAGGATATAATCTAAAATTTGAGAATTTTCTCACCACTTTTCATGTTTTCTTATCTGAAGAATATTACAACCTTCTAGATGAAGAAGTGCACATTTCTGTGGACTCTTAACTCTCTACCCTATAACTGAAAGAGTTTTGATGGTGCAACACATGACAGTTTTCTAAAACTAACTTTCTGTAGAATTCAAATCTTTTTGTCATTTTGAAAAATATTGAGGTTGAGCAGAATTATACTTATTTAAATGTTACTAGCCGCCTCGATCTATCGGCGCAAGGCCAAAGGAAAGATTTTGCGCGCTAATGCAAACGCGTATCGTACTCACTCTGGTGTAACGCTCGAAGCAGTAGTGCACAAACACAAACAAATTACAAGTGTACACACCTAATACATGTTGAGGGGGGGGGTCGTATCAAGACTCGCTAAAAGAAGGGGGTCGTAAAACTTTCGAAATTGGTTCAATGTGACGCTTGAGCTTGCGTGCCAGCTTCGTTGCACAAATAGCGCGATTAGGGTGCCAATCCTTCACGAACTTGCAACCATCGATCCCCGTTACAACACTTCCCATCCACCTCCACGCTAATCGCTCTATGTCGCCGTCGTACCACATCCAACGTTACTGTAGCTTGAGGCCTTATTTTCCGAGTTTCCGATGTTTCTTCTGCTTACCTTTCCACTTCTGGTTCATTCGCAGCTCAGCCATCATTATGATGCTTTCTAACACACCAGTTTTATCCCAAAACTTCTTTTATCCCTTTAAATTTTATTTTTCGATCCAGTTTTTTCCACCGATGCCGAGTACGACCGCAGCCAGAGGTCATCACAAGAGATGTTCTTCAGATAGGATTCTTTCTTGTCACACCAATGCCCTTCCCAGAAGCATTCCGCTGGGTTTGTCATTTATGGAAGGTTTCTCAGTGATGGCTGTCTTGAATAAGATGTCACCGTATTGTTTTTTGGCAAAGGTCTAATTCGACGATTCGACCAAGGCCATTCCCTCGATGTTCCTTCATTACGTAAAGTGCGGTGAGTTGTCCTGCTTGCGAAAGCATTTCGAATGCCACTGGTTTGCCTTCGTATCGAACGCAGCTTGATGGAAATGCGGTCAGTTTTGACCTGAACAGAACACTAAAATTTTCACTACTGCGAATCAGAATACAGAGTGCGCCACAAATTTCAGTGACCGAAATCTCGGAAAGGGCTTTCAAGGAGAAAAAACCTCGTTTCCTCTACGTCGCCCTCCTTAGCATGTATCCAATGTGAAGTGATAAGTTCAGCGTCAGCATCAGGGTGTGACGATCCTAAAGCACTTATATATTTAGCAACAGTTAACAGTGCTGCAAAAACTTCTGATATTGATTTCACTGTCTTTTTATCTTGAAAAAGAAAAATCGATAAATCACTAACCTCTTGACGGAAGTAACGCCCAATACTGGGTGACATTTTTTGGGGGCAAGAGACAATGTATCCCAATGTTGGGTGACTGTTTAACATTCCCTTATTCGCACAAATGTAATACCACTCGTACCACGTGTCATTCAGTTGTTCGTTGCGTTCCTCGAACGGACGCCACTATCGTCTCTATTCGTCCCTGTCGCGTACCAAAGCACTCCACTGTATCGTCGTTGCTCGCCGTGATCGCTCCTTTCGTACAGAGCTTTCGCGAAGACGTTTGACCGTTCAGTGGGCGGTCGTTGCCGACTTCTCGAGAGATCCAGTCAGCAATTGCTCTGCTCTAACAGTCACAACAAAATGCCTGGCACAAGCGGTCTCGCTTTCCTTGGCGAAGACGACAGTGTCCAGATCTTCGACCGTTGTCGTAGTTTGGTACTCCGGATTCCTCTCTGATTTTGCGTCCATCGAGTAATCTCCAAAGTCATCTTCTCTACGTCGCGTTGAATAATGTTGACAGCATAACCTTTCTGTCTACGTCAAGTCCAAGTTTACGTGGCGTACATTAAACATCAAAGGCAGCTAAGACGGTCGTCGGCTGGGAATGAAATTAGAGTCGCTAGAAGGTGCAGCTGTGAAGAAAAAGCAAGGAGACCAGCTAACCTCCCGAAAGAGGGACCCTCGTTCACCCCAACCCCACTGATTTCCGCATTCGGTCTAGCTCATCGGTGCTTATGATACCAGCCCTGCTTCTTTGGTAAACGGCTGGAGTTCGTCCAGGAAAGGTAACTAATACGTGGGCGTGGACAACCGCGAGTAAGGGTCTGTTGAGCCGTTACAGGAGCACCCTTCGCAACAAAATGCGCATCGTGCCACTCTCTCAGAGTACCTGCCTTCCTTTACTATGAATATACATATTTCCTCCAGGAATAGTACAGAATCAATGGGGTAGGCGCGGCACCGGACGCTTTTGGTCTTCTTCACTACATTCATTACATTGAACGTACATGGGACATCAGGAACCAGTCTGTTTTGCATGAATGAATGAATAAATAAATATCTGAATATCTATTAGGTCGGTCCATAAGTCTTGCAACAAATTACATTTAATGCCAGAAAATCTTTTGGAGATCTGCGAAAATTTTGCATCATGTTTGCTGAGGTAATATCACTTTTTGCAATTCCAGCCAACCGAGCAACTCGCTCTCTCGATACTTGTTACAGCTATTACATTGGATTTGCGAAGAGCTCTTGTGACCTTATTTTTGCAAGTGCCGCTTGCAATCTTCCGCAAGTCTTGCTACACCATGGATTAACCAGGAGATGAGGAAGGGCATGCTCTCTCCATCCACCGGCGCATAATCTGCCCAGCTTTGACTTTTCTTATCTGAAGATGATCCGCACTCCCACCATCCGGTGACTGGCAGACACGCTGCTCTACCTGACGCTGTTGAGAAGGGATCTGGGTGGACTACCGATCATTCGCCAGAGCAGTTCTGATGTGACAAGGAGACAGCACTGTGGTATCTTCGAAGTCTTGTAAAGATCCGGAAACATAGAGTTTGGATCCCACATGCAATGAGCTCGGCTCAGCTCCGAACAACTGACATCGCCATGTTCAAGTCGACTTACTATGCTTTCTCCCATTGACCATCCCTCGCAGTTGGTGAGGAGAGGGTAGAGTGTACCAACGAATAAACAATCGGCGATAGCCTAGCTCAAACGCAATGGCTGCTAAAGTCCAACCTCGTCCAAGACAGGCCTTCCCTAATTTCGAGTGGGATATGAGAGGAGTTGAACACTGGAAACTCTTGTATAGAGCTGCTACAGCCAAAGGGAAATTAAACCTTCCACAGCTCCATTGTAACACATTGACCATTGAACAAAAACAAGACAAAGTCTACTCCTTTGCGACACTGTTGTACCACCCATTGCTGAGAAAATCTGGGAAAATTTGAGGACTCTTAGCAGGATAGTCTTTTCATATCCACCATATAGCCCTGACCTCCTGCTACCAGATGCCTACCTCCTTCCCTCTCGAGACCACTTTCTAGAGAAAAATCTTATTGTTACCATCATGATGTCAAAATCGACATCTGGTCTTCCTTCAATCAGCATTCTGCAGAGTTTTACAAGAGATTCATGAAACAGCTTCTAGTACGTTGGCAACAAAATGTGGGTGTTAAAGATGTGTATTATGCGTGACGAATGGAACAAAAAGGTAATAAAAATATCAAAATCGAAATTATGCCAGTTTGTTGCAGGACTTATGGACCAAGCTAAAAAATATGTACCTCACCCATGAATCTTTGGCATGACACCCATCGTCCACGATAAGAACGAAAAATAAGAAAAAATTGCACTTGTTTCGGTAACAATTCGAAATGTTGGAAGGACGGGTACGCGTTCAAATTCCCGCCGGAAATCTACCACAAGTGGTAGATTTCCGGCGGGAACACAAGTGGTGTTGGTGGTTTCCTCTTGGCTCTCTGAATGCCGTCATTGAAAACAGTTTCTGACCTTTTGACTTACTTGCTAACACCTCACACTTCTCTACATCGTATCTGTCTCCTTCTCCAAAATCGGAAGCTTTAACCGGATTCTTTCATTGCGTCGCCTGATACGTAGCCGCCTTGAGAGCGCCCTTCTTTCCATGGCTTCCCTTTGGCTCCTCACGACTTACCTTCGACTGCCCATAGAGTGTGTTTTCGTGAGTTTGTTTCTCTTTGGAAACCGAATTCTCATGCGTGAAACTGTGAGTGTTGTCTCTATCGATCACAGCCAAAACATTCGTGTCGGGAAAGTACACTGCGTTGCAAAACTATACGCCTACTCCGAATTTTGGGTTCCCGAAGTTGCGAGGAACTTAGCGCCAGAATGGCTAATGCCATTCGATTCAGCATATAAAGAAACCTTCAGAGGGGAATCACCAAGCCACTTCATCAACTTCCAAAAGTTTAGGGTCGAGAAAATGAAAAAATGGCCGTTGCAAAACTATACGACATAGCGAAAATTTTGCCAATTTTTTTAATACAGGAAAAGTTCTCTACAACGTTCTACAATCATAACAGTACAGTATTGTAGATGAGTTGTCTACGGGTTTACCGTGAGACGCTACTTCCTTGAGGAGCGCGATTCGTCACGTATTCTATCAATTTTTATAGGCCTCCTTAGGAATCCGTGCAAAATCTTTGAGTAGCTTCTTTTGCAGGAGATGCATAGAATTGTAGCGATTATCTCAGGAACAAAGACTACGAGCAAGGATGCCTCATAGGTTTTTCACCGGATTTAGATCTGGCTAACAAGTGGACTGCTCAATCAAATCTACGTGGTGGGCTATAAAGCAAGTCGAAGTCGGTTCAATAACCTGGGTAACGACGTTGTACTGCAGAAAAATATGCTGGTCATGACGATTCTGCATTGTAGACCGTAACCGGTGATGTCAGAGCCCATCTTCATGTTTTGTGAAACGCTCAGCTTTTCGTACAGATTGCACTAGCTTGTCGTACAGATTGCACTAAATCCCTCATCACCTCAAGGCCGAACAGCTGATTTGCTATTTGATGTCAAAGATTCTTTCAACGATGGGATGTTTCTTGCAGCTAGTCTTACAAACGGCACCAGTACACAAATGATTTGAGCAAGAACTAAGTCTTTTTCCCGAAGAGGAGTATGGTCATGATACTGCCTGGCCTACAAGTGGCGTGGCAAGCTGGATGTGGTCTTGACGACTCACCGAATGAACTCCTTCAACTACTAGTAAGTGCTCATTCATCGCCTACTACCCTCTACGATGCAGAGTTGTCATCGCCATCATATTGTTCAGCAGTACAACGCCGCTATCCATGTTATTAAGTCGACTTCTACTTGCTTTGTAGCTCACCATGTAGATTTACTTAAAGGCAAAGTTCGAGCTCAGACCCACCTAATAAGCCCTGGG
>KZ345281.1:173505-186651 GCA_002352805.1 Teladorsagia circumcincta
TCACTTGTTAGCCAGGGACGGTAGTAAAGTACTCTTAACTCCCAATTAGAAGTGGTGATTAAGGGTTAGCATGGAAGAAGAAGTCAGGCCGTCCCAGATCTAAATGCGATGGAAAACCTAGAGGGCATCATTGCTCGTGGTCTTTTTTCTAACAATAAGATAGTCGGTGCAATTCCATGCTTCTCCTGCAAAAAGCCGCTACCCAAAGATTTTGCCCGAATTCCTGAGGAGGCCTACAAAAATTGATAAAATGCGTGTCGAATCGCGCTCCTCAAGGAGGAAGCGTCTCATGCTGAATCCGTAGACAACTGATCTACAATACTGTACTGTTATGATTATAGAACGTTGCAGAGAAGTTTTTCTGTATCAAAAAAATTGTCAAAATTTTCGCTATGTCGTATAGTTTCGCAACGGCCATTTTTTCATTTTTTCGACCCTAAACTTCTGGAAGTTGATGAAGTGGCTTGGTGATTCCCCTCTGTAGGTTTCTTCAAATGCTGAATCGAATGGCATTAGCCATTTTTGCGCTCAGTACCTCGCAGCTTCAGGAACCCAAAATGCGAGGTATGCCGTATATTTTTGCAACGCAGTGTATGCAAAAGTTCTACGGGAAAGATTCCCTTAAACGCTGATGAGGACTTCTTTGACATCGTTTTCAAGACTTCAATGGATTTTGGAAAAGTCTCTTCATAGCTGATCTTCCACATTCGTTCTCTTCCTTTCCTTCCGAATCCTGATGTCAATATAAAATATGAATGTATTGAACTGCGCTTACATATGTGCCATACGTTTCTAAATTCCAAAATTCAGCAGAAAAGCGGTCTTCGCAAGAAAAGCTAGGAGTGCAAGAAAAAGGCGTGGTTCCGCGCGATCACCATAGGCATAAGCATGACGTCAGAATAATTTAGAGCCTCAGTTAGCTTTCATGGGTTTGATAATCGTCATCGAGGACATTGGCAGTACAAGGTGTCTGTTTGAAGGAATTCCTCCCGGAGAATTCTTGCATTCTTTCTCAACACCAATGTGAAAATTGTGATCACTAGAGGCAACACGCGAAGTTTCACACCGGAAGATTCTGTTTCCGAAGAGAAATAACCACGAAAATACACTTTATGGACAGTAGAAGGTAAGTCGGGTGGAGCTAAAGGCAGCCAAAGGCGCCAATGTATCGGGCGACTTAATGATGCAACGTTCTATTTTGGAGGATAGAGACAAAACGAGCGACAGAATATGGTGCAGTAGAAGTGTGAGATGTTAGTACGGTAAGTCAAAAGGTCAGAAAGAGTTTATAGTGACGGCGTTCAGAGAAGCAAGTGGTAACATTCCCGCCGCCAGCATTGTTGAGAGATGTCCGGCGGGAATTCGAACACGTACCAGTGCTTTCAGTTGTTTGGGTTGTTTACCAAATAAAAGCAATTTTTCTGTTCTTTTCGTTCTAATCGTGGACGATGGGTTTCAACTAAGTGATTTGTGGGTGAAAAAGAATTATGATTTTTCCGGGAAGGTTTCTTTCAAGGTAAGAATATTAGCGTTGGATTAGCGCTAAGGTTGTACCGTTTAAATTATACTGATATTGGAAAATAATATGTAACCATTATGAGTAGTGATTCAACGGTAAGCTGTTAGGAAGCTCACCAAGCACATAACCTTCCGGTAATGATGGCAGTTGTAGCCCTTCGACCATTTTCATCTGAACTTTGGTCATGTAGAACATGTTTGTAGGGTTTTGGGGACCTTCCATACCAGGCACGTGAGCGGTGACGAATTTTTCAACCTTAATTGCAGCTATGATAGAATAATTCTACTGACGGGTGTCGTACACGAGATGTTTATGACATGGATAGTCATCACACACGGCTTCTTGGTGTACCGAGGAATCTCCTCTTTTTCCACATTTTTTGAATTGTTTTGATTTGCAGTTTCACAGATCAATCAAACAGATTGGTGGCGATAAGGTTTGTGAAATAAGATAGAAGAAAATAACATCATCGGAGCACAAGGCTCCTTCATAGCCTTTTTCAGCAAGCAAATTCTATCCTAGGGCGAGCATACTCATGAGGTTACCATCACATGTATTGACAAGGCGGCCATGATTTCCTACTCATGGAAATTACTACATATTTGGTCACACTGCCAATTGAAGGAAATATTCTAAGAAATACGAATTTCACTAAAACAATCCCAAAATGCTACTGTTCAACAGTACCGCTCACAGAAGTTACGGCAGCTGATGCAATGTTAATAGTTCTGATAGTCTTCACTTAGCAACAACCTTTACCTCATGGATGAGAAGTTTTTCGCCGACGAAAAGAGGTGGGGTACTGAACGCATCAGCAGCGTCCGTGAACATGGCTATGGCTTCAGCAAAACGCTCTTCACTGAATTCTCCTTCATAGCAGATGTAGGCATGGTTTCTGGAAATGGCATAGTAAGATTTTTGCTTTGGGGACCGAATCGCTAAGCACAATCCTGCACCTCACGATCATCCTAATCGCAAGAGGTCGCTAGGTTCTTCTGGAAGATGCCACACATTTAGTGTATTGAAATAAATAAATAAATAAATAAATAAATAAATAAATAAATAAATAAATAAATAAATAAATGAATATGTAAATAAATCGGAATTTCAGGGGTCGAAGGTGTTTGAGGGGATTTGAGTATTTTGGGACAGTAAAGGGTGAAATGTGGGACAATAGCGATATCGTGTCAGCACTTACAACCAGCACTCTCACCACTCCCCACTCGCACCCCCTGGCCGTTGAATTGTCCCTGGAGTTTTTGTGAGCGGGCCGAGCACCGAGCCGGAAGTTGGAAGAGTTTCACGTAATACCTGATCGAAGCACACCATTGACACCATCGGCCATCGTAAATTGGGAATTGGGGAAAGGGTCCAGAGCGATTGGATCTGTGGCGATCCTTGATGAAAATGGGTTGTGGGACACACTCCTACTCTGAATGATTGATCCTTTTATTATATGGGATGGTACCAGCCCACCATTTAGCTTTATGTTTGGCATAATATATGTAGTATTATCGAAAAAACAGTTAATAGTCATAAAAAGGTGGAGGATCGACGTTATCGATCTCTTCCCATCATCGGGATTACCCTCAGCGTTCGGTCGATGTCAGAAATTGTCACCATCCCCTCTCGAAGGAGCCTGTCACAGTTTTGCGTCCGAATATATAGCACTGTTGTTCCGGTTCTCACATCCGTTAATCTTTAACTCATTCGTGGGCTACTGTTATACAATGATGACGTCATCGAGCTGAACAGCGTTTTCTACACTATTATGATATAAATCAAATTTTATAAAGCATTTCTACGCGTCACACTGAGCATGGATGCTAGGAAGCCTGCTGCAAAAAATGAAAATTGCATATATGTATTCAGAAGAAGGATAATCCGACAAAACCGAACACCGTGCATCGAGTGTAATGTGAGATAACCGCCAGCAAGCAAGCGCACCATTTATTTTCGAGCGGCGGAGAGGATTGTAAAAGAACACCTTTCACACATGTATGATAATTCCCAAGATTCTGCAGTTTTTAGATTTGGGAAGAATTATATTCTGGAACACATCCGCTTTTAGAAGCTGATTAATATCGTCTCAAAATTTAGAGGTTCATCTGTTGTAGTAAGCAATCAAAATTTCAGCACTGCAATGCAACACCGTGAGCAGTACATTCTTTCAAAGTTCAGAAGGCTACTTTTTGGGCTTTTAGTGATCACAACATTCTTATTTCTCGTCTTTTTCATGGCGAACTTTTGGATGGCAAGAAGGAACTGAAATCGATCTTTCTGATAAGCATCTAATGGTTTTTCGAACCTCCTTTCCTGAAAAATCATACGTTCGGTTTTTTTGTGGATTCTCCAGCAGTGACTTCGGGCTCTTTAGCTTCAGACAATCATAATTTTCTTCAAAAGGTTGCTTCGGAGGAGTGAGGGATTTCGAAAACTGTGACACTTGCGCTTTCTGCTATTCTGTAATGGTCTCGAAGAAGACTTCTTCTTCAAAAATCTGGATTTTGAAAAACCTTTGTTTAGCATCGGTAGCCAATTCTTCTATATGATTGCCTACTTCTACTTTATTGAATCCGAATGCAACAAGTTTGTCTGATGCGATCTTTTCGCTTGTAATGAATCGACTTTGAAGTGACTAACATGCAAGCCCTGAATCTGAGGTGCGCCACGCACATGCGTGTGGTTCAAGTCGCGCCATTAGAAACCTGCTCCCTTCCATTGTGACCTGTGAAAGCTAGCGATTCTGACACTTTGTTGTGCCATGATGAAAGCATCAGCCTAACAATGCGATCTAGCTTCATTCAGAATCCACAGACTTAATACGCTCGCCATTCTCCTTCCTGCTTAGGCAATACTTGCGTTGGTGCCTTGGCACCACAACCTCCATCCTACTTACTATAAAGCACTTCGTCTGTCGTTCTGTCTGCCGTTCTGTGTGCCTGTCGCGAAACTCCCTAGCTCCTGAGAATCTGCCTGGAGAGACCGGGTCAAGTGTGGGATGGGTGGGCAAGGTCTTACGAAGTACAAAACACACATCAACCAAGCGGAGCCCCGCCTACAGTAGGCGTGGCGTGCATCGAAATGAAGTGTGCTGGCGACCGAGAATTTGATTTCAGTGACAAAACAACCTCGAAACTGGGCCAAAAATTGAGTAAAGGTGTGCATTGGCAGGAAAGATCGAATGGGGGAGACCCACCCTTGATGGGAGGGCGTTCTTCAAAAAAAGCAGTGCTTTATGAAAAATTTCATAACTTGGTTGGGAGAAAGTCTACAAAGCAGAAAACAAATATGTGAAGGGGAGCAGTGTCTAAGGTGTTCCCAGCATATATGACGTAAGCGGAGGTCCGCCCACAGTGGGTGGAGCGCGCTCTTCAGTGTGCAGACTTTCCTACAAGTCCTCATAATTCGCACCGGAGAAGTCTTAGTGAGCCGTAGAAAGGTGGATAGAGGTGGGTGGAGGGGTATAGACTAACCGTCATGCAGGGCATGAAAAAAGTGGGCGGAGATATCCACAAAAATTGATAACTCGGTCCCAGGAGGTCCCGGAGACGAGAAAATGGTAGATAGAGCTTGGTGCATTAAAGGAGCCCAACTGCCACAGGTAGGCGGAGCGTGACCTAAGTGGGTGGAGTTATCCATGAAAATTCATAACTCGATTCCAAAAAGTCCTGGCACCGGGAAAAAGTGAATTGAGTCCGCCAACGAAAGTGAAGTTGATTGCCCTCAGAGGCAGGGCCTTCATCGAAGTGGGCGGAGTTTCGAATGCTTAATAATTCAGTTTCCCAAACCTACAAACCTATAACTCGGTTCCAAGAAGTCCCGGAGAGAAAAAACAAAAAGGTGAATAGAGTTGGATGGAGGAGTGAAGGTCAACCGTCATCTGTGGATAGGGCATGTCCAAAGTGGGAGGAGTTATCCACAGAAATTAATAACTTGGTTCCAAGTAATTCCGGTGACCGGGAAAAAGGTGGATAATGCTGGGTCAAGGAGTAGAGTTCAACTACTATTGGTGGGCGGGAAATGTACAAAGTGGGCGGAGCTTGCAATAAAAACGCATAAATCGGTTCTAAGAAGCCCCAGAGACTGGGGAAGAGATGGATAGAGGTGGGTGAGAGAGTGGAGCCCGACTGCTATTGGTGGGCGCGGCATGCCCGAAGCGGGCGGATTTCCACACGAAACTTTGTAACTTGGCGCCAAGTAGTCCTGGAGACTGGAAGAGAAGTGGGCGAAGGGAAGGATTGGATTTATATTTCTCTGTGGAGGATACACCGAAAAAGCAGGCCCCGCCGCCAAAAATATAAATCGACTCAGAGACAATTCAGCGATCGTGTAAAGTGGGAAGAGGTTGCGAGGAAGAAAAAGATAGGTGGGACATGCAGAGAAATAGGCGGAGTTCACCACGAGATTAATAAATCGGTCCAGAGGCAGTCCGTGACCGGGAATAACGGACAATTTGTTGACGATGGCGAGCAATTGGTGGACGAAGGAGGGAAGGTCAAAAGCCATCGTTGGATAAGGCATGGGCAATACGATAGAATTCAGCTTGAAAGGCAAATATTCGTAGTGCATAGAGCTATATTCGGGGATTTGAGCTGCACCATCCCACACCGCCGCAGAACTGTGCTGTGCGCCCAACGCGTGCCGCGCCGACTAGTGGTACATGGACAGCCCCTCCTGAACGAAAAGTGCGGTTGACTTTGCTCAGTATGCGACATGCACTTCACTTCAATTAGAAATCGCAGTGACATATTCGAAAGCGATTTGCCCTATACGATGAAATAAGGGAACAAACTAGTTTACAGATCAGTGTTTCCTTCTCGCAGACAATCTGGTACTAATCAAGCAACAACAGTGGTAGGAGACGTGGTCGTTCTTGTCGAAATCCATGTGAAATTGCTCCTAACTATGCGCGTCGCATGTGGCCCTACTTCTTTGCCGCTGCAGCTCCTCAGCTCATGTAGGTAATTACTGCAATGGTTTATCTTCGGGATTGACTTGTAATGCTTAGGTGTTTGTAATAAGTCCTGCCATTGCGATATAAACTGGCTTACAATACGCAATTGTTGCGAAAAAAAATAAAAATAATAAAATAAAAATAAAATAAATAATGGAAATAAAAAACCAAATCCAGGGCTCTAAAATTCAAAATGAAGTGAACATTTTCAAATATGTGCAGGAGCCCTGAAGCAACGTCAACTCCAATTATCATTTGAATATCCAATAAAAATTCCGACGTCGCAGCAATAGCGATCCACCGGAGCAGTTCATGTAAGGGGTAAACGCTGCCACAAATCTTCGCATCACCTCCTTCGCACTTCTTCATGCCCACTGTTGACCGCAAAAAAATTTCGCCGGGAACCCTCATCCAAACCAGCATCTCCTCTTTTTACGATGTTGGATCTCAATATACCTGCTTAAATGCCCATTCACTTTTATGTCGATTAAAAATAAGCCATATCGATTTTCTAAAACTAACAGCAAAAAACATGGAAGTGTTGATAACACGAGTTTACCCACAGATTTTCGAGACAGGACCATGATACGCAAAGCTCTGGCCAACATCCCCAGTGTATTCATGGTTAGTTCACTCAGTCAAATTTCCTTTCAAATTCTTTTTGCTTCAAATTGACTACCGAATTTTCAAAGGTATTCCAAAAAACCTACATTGTGTGTCGATTAATTTTCCAAGCAAACCAGAAGGTTGTCGGGCCCATTTTGTAGGAGTAAAAATGAAGTTTTGTACTCGGATAGAGATGCTCGAGTTCAATCTTAATAGCTTGATAGAGAAATAGATATTTGGGATGAGATGGAAGTGAACGCTGTATCCGTTGTAGTTCATCCGGATCCGTATGAACAGAGAATGATGACCTCATACCTGAAATGCATTACGACTTCTCTGAAAAGGAATTAGCACAAGGATCGGAAAACCTTCGTAATTAGTATCACGAAAGGAGTTGACGTTGTGAAAAATACACTATTCGTGATCGAATAAAATTCTGGTAGTTGGTTTGCTTTGTGCTTGTTACCTAATTGATGAGACCGACAACTCAAAGACCACAATGATTAAAGTCGCTCATTTCCTTGCAATACAATTTCCATAGATAACACTGCTTTCGAAAAATGAAACCCAGGGTCAACCCTGGCTGGGACCAGCACCAAGGCGGGGGTCGTACTTTGCTTAGGTTTAGGTGAGGGGGTCGCACTTTCTCGGTGGCCGGCAGTGGGATTCTTGGTAGCATCCCAATTGATCACTGATGGTGGTTCGTAGGGCCTATTCTTCCCGCATAGACGCAGTCATGAAGAGGAAGACTTGCAGAAACAACAGCACTATACTATAGCATCTATAAACCCACGCTTCCTTCTAAATGAGCTTTCAAACAAATCACCGAATCAGAAGCGCGGCCGAGGCATGGCGCACACCAAGGCAGGGTATGCCACTGCCAACGCATGCTCGAAGCTCTCTAACACGTCCTATGTTCAATGAGAAATTGCTTTCCCTGGCCAGGTTACGGCCAATGAAACCCAAAAAACCCGCGTTTTCAAGAAAATGGCTTGAAGAATGCCCCTCCAGGAAAAGGTCCCAACGGAACTAATTTTTGAACTGCTAATTTTTCAGGAACGTGCAGGTAATTTTTAGAAAGCTTGAATTTTGTAGTTTGTCATAATGCATTTAGCTTCCCAAACAAATGACGTAGAATAAAGTTATGATCATTTGAAGGTTGAAAAGTCGCATTTGCACACAAAAAAGTTCCAACGTGCTAAATTTTTATTAAGTTAACATCGGAAGAAAATTCAGACATGATTGGAGAGAGAATAACTCGAATTTTTCAAGTCAAATAACTTCGGCGCAAAATCTTGAATATGAAAAAAGTTGTAGCGCTAGAGAGAGGAAGGTAAAAATTGTAGTGCAATTTCATTTCTTGCTTAATAACTTATTCATTTCAAATTCTTTGAGAACGAATGAGCTCTACTCAGAAAGGCTGAGCCTCGGTCCACCGCCATCCAATCCACCGCAATCTTCCGAAGTGAATAACAATTTAACAACGAAAAAATCGTCCACATTTCAATATCCCCGTTCGTCACCTGTTCCCGATCAGTAAACGCGCTCTATCGTCAGGGCGCGATTCAACGCATTCGAAACATTATCAATGCGCTTTCCCATTCCTTTGCTACCTCTAGTTTATGTTATTGCACCTATTAATACACCTATCGATTTTTTGGGTCTCGGTGGGGAGTCGTACTGAATCGTCCATGAAGTGGGGGGGGGTCGTAAAAATTTCCAAAAAGTACCAACGATAGGGTTGACCCTGATCAGACCTATTAACCATCAAATACACATCACTCTTCCAGCCTTATTTTTAGGTTCACGGTACTTTGGATGAAGTAAGCGAGTGCAGTACGAAATCAGTCTATAAGGTAAATTGCGCCATGGTTTTGTTATGATCGAGATCAAGGTGAAAGATTCAAGGGCTCATTTACGAAAAAAGGCAGCCTATTGAAATTCAAGATAGAAATGGCCAATGATGCATGAAAGAATAAAAACCAAGAAAACCGGACCATAACCCGAGAAATGGGACTTCCTCTTGTCCCTTCATTTCCTCATCGGTGCTACCCACTTCAACATTATCGCTCTCTTCCTTGCAAATGGCTACAGGCTAAACAGCGAGAGGGAGCTCTCCACACCGACACTAGGCCAATATCGCCGTGGGAAGGCCATGCTATATCGTCAGGGGCATATATTTTGAGGCGAATCGCGTGTTGATGCGCACCCTCAGGAGGTCCGCCTCTCTCTCCACTGGGTAAGTTCTCCCTTCGTCGATCTTCTTCCTTATTGTGGAGTCCTTTGAACTTTCGAGAGCCATCAATAGGAAGGAGATGAAGTAGTGACTGAAGGTGTGCCTTCCAAACTGCTACATACATTGTGGTTGGCCTGATTCGCGCTTATACAACACCGCTGCTTGCTCTTTAACCCTTTACGGACCGCGCGCTTTTGCCGTGGCGGGCGCGTGTGGCCGGCCCCTTTTTATGCTCACAGCCGCGTGCTGCGCGGGGTATCCCCTATATATATGTATAAAGCAGTAGTTTGGTATGTTTGTTTGTTTGTCCAGCAGCCCATGACTCACTACGTAGAGCTAAGAAGAATTGTTGGCCATGGTCCGGGATTGGTGTAAAAATGCCCTAAGGGCGTGTAACATTGAAGTAAATGTTCGGGTCGGGTGTACGGTAGTGGGCGGAACCGACCGTGTGGGCGGGGTTTGGTTAAGATCTCTGCTGACAATACCGATTTTTGCGCAAATGGCTCGAATGAGGTTGGGAATGACGGTATTGATTGGGTGCTGCAGGGAAAGTGCAGATTTCCACCGGGGGCATGCCATCGATCGATATCGATCGAAAATATCGATTTTTGCGCAGAGGGCTCGAAAGAGGCTAAGAATCACAGCATTGATGAGTTGCTGCAGTAAGAGTGGAAATTTCATCGAGTCACATTCCATCGGTCGATATTGATCGGAAATATCGGTTTTTGCGCAGAGAGCTCGAAGGAGGCCGAGAATCACAGTATTGATTGGGTGCTGCAGTGGAAGTATATGTTCCACAGGGTCACGTGCTCTCGATCGATATCGATTGAAAATATCGGTTTTTGCGCAGAGGGCTCGAAGGAGGCTGAGAATCACAGTAATCGATCGATATCGATCGAAAATATCGGTTTTGTCACAAAGGGCTCGAATGATGTTGGGAATCACAATGTAAATGGGTGGCGATGTGGAGGTGAGCATTCCAGTGGGTTACATGCTACCGGTCGATATCGATCGGAAATATCGGTTTCGGTGTGGAAGGCTCAAAAAGGATTTGGAATCGCAGTCATAGGTTGATGTTGAGGTGAAGAGGAATTTCTTCAAGACACTTGCTCTCGATCGAGAACGATCGACAATACCAGATTTTGTGTAGAAGGCTTCGCTGAAATTGGGAATCACCGTATTGTGTAGGTGCTGTAGTGAACGTGGAAATTCTATCGGGCCACATGACAGGTCGATATCGATATCGGTTTGTGCAGAAGGCTCGCTGAGACCGCAAATCACAGCCATGGCTACTCGGATGCTCTGCTGCGCCACGGGGCGAGATGAGTAAAAACACTATATGTACACAGCAGCGAATACGTTTCACTCCCATTTGGTGTTACGTCTAGCTGAGCATGCTATCACACTCATCACATGGTAGCCCTCGGTGAAACGGTATGACCGAAAAAATATCAGCTCGGTAGTCTTACGATTGAAAACGTTTGCCGTAACATCTTATAATCAATAGATTCTCCAGTGAAACAGAAGCTACGGCGTGGTGCGCGCGATGGGCGTGCGAAGCTAAACTGGTATAATATTAACACATTTGGCCTGTATATCCATCAACACCGTTATTTTGTCCCGTTTTCATAATTGCCATGTCCGATGGTATCCATGTGGTGAATTTGACACAAAACTGTTGCCTAGAGAACATGACAGGGTCATGAAAAGGGAGGCAGAAATGAAAATTGTTCAAAATAAGCTGTAATTGGAGAAAAAGGAACCAGAATTGTCTGAAACGTTTGGATGCGGTAGAATCAGATACGGCGTGACCAGAATGGAATAAATTCTGTTATATGAAGTGTTTTCAAATATTTATAGCTGTTTTCCTTCAGCTCAAAAAGAAAATCCACTGACTTTTTGATTATTTTGGGAATAGTTTGGGAACGGCGACAAGATTTCTCTGTACGTAAGACATGAGTATGTTGCATAGATATGTAACAACACAAAACATTTTGTCGAAAAACCAGATTCTCGGAAAAAACAGCCCTGACACCCCATGGGTGTCAGGCGGTCACAGGGAGCAATTTGCGCCTGACACCCCATGGGTGTCAGGCGGTCCGGAAAGGGTTAAGGTTGCCATGTAGCGGTTCCATCGCACTACAGTAGCGAGGAAAATTGGCCGAAAGCACTTCTTGCGTGATATTTTTTCTAACATACCGATACCTCTAATGTTGATATCGGTGTTTTTCTAGTCTTTTTGAATCGTCGTAGTGAGGATGCTCGAATGAAAATTTTCAGCTTAATTTCAGAACTTGTTGAAACGAGCAACAGTATTGAACTAAGTGAAAGTCCGAATTTTCAAAGTGAATTCTCACAAGGGAAGGATCCCAGGTCGAAGTGGCCATTTGAAATGAAACCTATACCCACGGATGTGTTTTTGAACGCTGATCTCAAATCTGTCTTCCAAATTTGCGGAACGTGAGCGGAGTTGGAAAGGTGGTATCAAATGAAAGCTCGCTAGAAGACTGAATGCTAGAGCAAGCAGATCAGGAGCGGCTTGGCCGAGGGCTAGTGGTGGCTGTTTGTGCTGGTGGGACCGTGTTCGGATCTTGCTCTGCGCGAAGTTTTTGCACTTTATAACTACGCCTGTTTGCAATATAAAGAACTATTTAGAGTTGAAGCTTACAGTGTGTACAACGCTGTCACGTGTTTAAAGGGGTTCGCCTCAAGCATCAACTATTTTCGTCATAATATGCGACTAGCTATTTATGTTGTAGTGTTTCTACGTCACGGAAGGGAAGTAGAAACACCCCGAAACCTATAATAATAATAACTGGCCCCAAAAAACCAATTCAAAAAACCCACTTCAAAGCTACCTCTGTGGGCCAATGTGACATTTGCCGACATTTTCGAAAACTTGGCTGACAGTCAGACATTAGTATTTTGTATTCCCTATCAGGGAGCGTGTACTTGGAAAAACACATGGTGATTATTAGGATAACGTGAGCTTGTAGGACAATTATGTATATGTGTCTTCGCAACTATACTGAAGGTCTCAATCCATCGCATGATTGGATTCTGTCAGTGGGGTGATGGATAGATGACCAGCCCAAATTTTCGGCGTTGGACCAAGATTTTGGATTTGGATCAAATGTTGTCGAAAGGGGTAGTACAGCGCGCTGAATACGATTATCATTTCTGTTTGGTACGAAGGGGCTTTACGCGAGCGCTAGGGGTACCAGAGTGGTCACTTGCAAATGGCGCGCACACTTGTTCACAGCTCCTCGCTACTTCTTTACACTTCAATATGGGCAAGCGCTGATGACCTGGCATGGTAAGCGTCTCCTAATTAATGTTTTCAGCAAAAGCAAAACTTGGAACTCGCCGAGAGGTCGATCTCACGGCCTCTCGCCCGTCGGCCCAGGCCACTGCCACTGCACTATCGCGCCTTATAACTATGTTAGGAGAATCGTTGCGCAAATTTGGAGGGCAGATTCGAAATCAGCGTCCAAAAATACATCTAGTAGTGTACAACTCATTTCAAATGGCCACTTCGACCTGGGATCCTTCCCTTGTCAGAAACATTAGCAGTGTAGTTAGAGCAACCACCTATTCAAACAACTTAAAGCCACAAGTCAGGCTCAGTGGACCGGACCAAGCCCTTTTGTCGTTTCTGTGCATGGCTACACACCGACAAAGACGTTGCCTTGCTCAGAATCGCGAACGGAGCCGTAATAAGGGCCCAGGGCATGTATTTACCGCTCCCGCCGCCTATCCCTGCTCCCTCCGCCCACTTTCCGAGTTTGCATGGCCGGCATAACGAGGGAAATCAACTAAGAATATTGC
>KZ345282.1:24983-35263 GCA_002352805.1 Teladorsagia circumcincta
ACTTGTCAGGGGGATAAAAACACTGACTTGTACATCGGCTGGCCCCCGCAAGTCATCGTTTAGGCCAATTCGCATTCAAGTCGCCGTTGACGATTGTGAATGGAAGTAGTATGCGTGGCGCATCCCAAACGGGATCAAATATCGTTGACTTCTTTTCCCTCCAATGTTTTCTATCAATAGGTTCAACGGTTGCTTTTTGCAGTCTGCAAGCAGTCACTCTGCCTTTCCTGCACAGGATTCTTAGGAAGCCGTGATAGAAAGTTCTGACAGGGTTCGGCATAATTGGCCGCCCTCATCAAAGCTGACCAAACACACTGCAGGGCCAAATACAAAGTGCCAATGTGTATCACGATCGCCGATGTGAGTAAAGCCCTCGACTATGGCTAGGCAGAAGCGGTCATGCAAGCCTCGGCAACCCGGACGTCCCTACTTAAAGCAACAGTCTCAGAACGAATTCGAAGCGTTGAGCGGTCGGTGACGATGTTGTAGGTAAGAGTTGACTGGTAATAAAGGAAAAAACAAAGAAATCCGCCTGCGAAGCCAGAAATACAACAAGCAAATGAAATAAGCAAGTAAAACCAATGAAAAAGTTGCGGCAATAATTGGCAAATGGGCGTTCCCTGAGATATCTGCGAACGCCCCTCTCAACGGCGTCTTCCTGGCTTTTTTTGCGGCTCCCTAAGGTGAGTTTTTTGATTAGTGACACTTCCTATGGTCTTGATTAGAGCTAGCGCATCAGTTCCACCCCATAGCATAAAATTTTTAGAACCCTGCTGAGACTGTTGCTTTAGTGATGTGGATCCTTTTTGCCTTACCGTACTGCCCGGAAACTAATCTATCTATCTATCTTATTTGTTATCTAATTATATACACAAATAGTGTAATTACTCACATCCCATATCCTCCCTTCCTTACTAAGGAACACAGCGGGAAGATGTTTACAAATTTGACTTCCGTCAAAGGGCATGTGCGAAACGGAAGGTAGACTAACTCTTAGATTAACATTAGAGCCCACGCAGATAGGATGAGCATCCGGTTAGCGTTTTTCAACGCACTTAAGTACAACCCAGGATCACGTCAGCAGATTAAGGCTTAGCGCGTAGAGGATTCGGGAAGTATACGGTCGTACCAACGTTGGGGACCAAAATTACTAGGTAGAGGAGCTTAGTGGGAGGGTTCCACTCGGGCTCCACGTGTAACCCGGAGCTATGCCCACGAAATTATGTTGTCCACCCATGCTCGTACCCGTGCTGTCGCGTCACTGATTCTTTTCCTCCTCCGGGTAATCAGGTCTCTTGTATCTCGCTACCTGTCCTTGGAGCCCTCAACAGCTCAGAGAAAATGAACCACTATTTAGGGTTGTCGGTGACTTCGCTGTTTTCTTCATCATCTACATGCCACCAAGACAACAATGCCCATCACCTCGGGGGGATCATTCAAGTCAGTAAGCCAATCGTTGTGCTTGGGACTAATCCTTAGGCAGTGAAAGGGACTCTGGGGAGGATGTGAGCAATTTGTGTTCCCCCTGGCGTTTCTCCACTCTCCTGGGCTCAGTCTTAGTGGTATCTGCTCTGCTGTGAAGCTTAATCCCAAGGACATGAGCGCCCCCCCCCCTCCATACACGCTCACAGATCATGCCTGCCGACGGAGCCGAATTTATGGGAGCACGACCAGGTGCGGCTGACCCTGCGCCAATTATTATTCTTTCACAAATAGGTTAAAATGCCTGAAGTGGAGGTAAAATCAGGGATACAGTAGACACGTGAGAGTAGTGTATTACTAGATTGATGCTTATATATAAACCAGTTTTGCTCCGCTCGCTGCCGCGCGCATGTTAACGTAGACTCCAGTGAATCTGAGTATTGGGCTATTGTATTGAGTAACATAGCGCTTTCATTGGATTTGGCTGATGGTGTTAACGAAAGCGGATGATAAAACAGTCATTTCGCGCTGTGCGTCAATACAATAAACATCTATCATTTTTCTGAAACTAACAAAGTCGAGCAGCCTAATTTCCTTTGGATAATATTGCAATTACTTGGACTGCTCACTATCAGCCCTCAGCGTAAACAGCGTCTACCATGCTTTGGATGTTGGGATGAAGTGGCGGTCGAATAACCCCCTATCCTGCGATGAGATAGGAGTACCAATTGTAATTGTATTTGCACTGGCACCGACCATTTAATAAGTTGTGCAGATTAGCGGTTGAATGGACCACGAAGAAATCGCGGAGAAATGAGACGATTTCTTATTGCACATCTGGATAAGGACTTCAGCGACATGTGCCTTCCAGCGCTCCTTATCAGCCCCTATGCCCCCCCCCCAGCTACTACCATTTTCTGGTCTCCATCAAATATGTTCATGTCCCAGATAATATTTGCAAAACAGCGCCCCACTGGTACGGGCCCATCATCGCCCCATGCATTTTGTGACATTTGCGTTCTAACGCCCCTTATCAGATCTTATCAGCAGTTACCACTTTCTTTTCCCCATTAAATATGTTCCCGTCTCACCCGCTACATCATAGTCGGAATACAGCGCCTCACTGCTACTGGGACGCGCGCCATGCATTTCGGGACTTTTGCGTTCTAATGCCCCTTATCGGATCTTATCAGCAGTTATCACTTTCTTTTCCCCATTAAATATGTTCCTGTCTCACCCGCTACATCATAGTCGGAATACAGCGCCTCACTGCTACTGGGACGCGCGCCATGCACTTCGAGACTTTTGCGTTCTGACGCCCCTTATCGGATCTTATCAGCAGTTATCACTTTCTGGCCCCCATTAAATATGTTCCCGTCTCACCCGCTACATCATAGTCGGAACGCAGCGCCTCACTGCTACTGGGAAGCGCGAAATGCATTTCGTGACTTTTGCGTTCTGACGCCCCTTATCAGATCTTATCAGCAGTTGCCACTTTTTATCATCCACCAAACATGTTATCGTCCCACCCCCTATATCATATCCTGAAATCAACTCCTGGCGACTGCTGGTTCGTGCGCTATGAATTTCGTGACACACACACACACACACACACACACAGACATACTTCGCGAATTATATATAGTAGGATTGCGGCATTCCTTGCGCCTTTTTTGGAAGAAGTGATATTTTGTTTATTATTTTCTTATGGAAATAATCTCCTATTGTCATTCTCAGAAATGCGTACCGAAAATCATCATCAGATGAGTCAAATTATGCTCTATTCCATCGAGAAAGGTTGGAAGGCGGCAGAGTCATTTCGTGATCTCAACGAATTTTCGGAGAGGGAACAATCAGCAAAAGCTCAGTTGGAAAGTTTCAAGAGCTTCAAAAACCCATCTTCACCGACCGAAGTTCCTCAGACTACCACGCCGGTCGATCGTTGAAAAAGCGGCCAACGAATAAAATTTACGACGAGTTGGATGACCCGGTGGCCGACGTTGAAGCGTAGACTGCCTCGAACGATTGTGACTTTTTGGCTCGTGGGATCCACTGACGGCCGAATGGGAAGCAGTTATTGAAGCGGATGGTAATTACGCTCCGGGCTAATCATTTGAACATGTTTTTGTCAAATACCTTCTTTTTCGTTTTTACTAATTAACTCTTGTTGAAAAAAACCGCATCAATTATGGATCAACCTAATAGGACGATCTGATGAAACCACTGAGAATCTGAAAAAGTATTCAAACTGCACATTACATGTTTCTCGTGTGAGCGGTGTCGCTTTTCAGTTGGAGCAGCACTCGCTTCTTACTGGTGGATACTTCCTGTGAGCCATCTTGTAAAAATGCGCTTAGCAAAGAGAATCGTGTTACTGGAACACTGAGTCCACTCATACGATTACAACTGGACTATGTGCTCCTGAAGCACTCCTGACTTTAAGGCACGGCTCGGGACCAAATTGATGTGTTCTCTTGTCGAAAATTCAGACAAGAAGTCAATGAGGAGCCTTCATGGGGAGGAGAAGCAGTAAGTTAAATGTGAAACATTGAAGCTTTCTTCCCGAATTTGGTCGTGGTATGACGAAGAGAAAGAGCACAGCGAGGAGAGGAGAATGAGAGAGCACGTTGTAGCGAGAGGGCACAGATGCGCGCGTGCCGCGATTGACAGAATGGCAGCGCCGACGGCGTGCAAGGTAATCCTTAGCTCGTTCAGCGCGCACTTTTGAGTCGCGACAGTAACGTCCTCCCGCGCTTGCGGACCTCCCCTTCACACTCTGAGAAAGACTACCTCTTCGCACCCAATCCCAAGCTGTGGCTTGGAAAATCGCTCCTCAGCCATTATGGGCCCGGCTACAGAAAGCCGTAGGAGGAAGCAAAAATTGGAAGGGTAATATTTTTGCAAAATGCAGGAATCGGAGCCATAACACACGAATTGAACGAATTATAAAGAAGATGTAGTGCCATCACGCTTCTGATGAATACCTTATAGCAATTACCTCTATACGGAATGCCAGTGAAACAAACCGTGAACAGTATGGTCAGTATGTCCCTCATGCCAAAAACAACTGGGCATGGGGTCGTATTTTGTGTTTTTTTAAGGGGATCATATTTTCCGAAAAGGCATGGTATTTTAGACACGGGACAAGGACAGTGAAGAAAGAGAGAAAACAAAGGGGCGGGGTTATAAGTATTTTGAAATCGCTATGACGCGACTGTTGACCCTGGCGGCCAATCGAGCAGGTAGGTTGGGAAGTTGTAACAAAGTAACAAAGGAAGTAACAAATTCCTATGCCGGTAATCATGAGAAGTATGCGGAAGCCCCGAATGAGTCTAGAATCACTGCTCATTTTTGTAGTCTCAGGAGGGATTTGTTTCCAGATTACTTCTGAAGAGCTCAATGTGCTCTTTAGAAGCCGTAGAGCTGCCCATGAAGGGGATTTCGAAATGGAAAATCCGTAAATCCGGCGCCTATCAATGAGCCTCACTGGCGGGTGGTAAACATGTCATCGCGAACGCCTAAAAGCATTTCTATTTCTATGGAAAAAAATCGACCTTTGTATGGTCATGAGGATTTAGGAATCCTTCCCGAAAAATTCTTGCATTCTTTCCCAATATGAATGTGTCGTTTGTGATCGCTAGACCCAACACACAAAGTTCCATACACGAAGATTCGTTTCGGGAGAGAAACAAACTCACGAAAACATACTATGGACAGTCGAAGGTAAGTCGTGCTGAGCCAAAGGCGGGACATGGGAGAAGTGCGACCAGGCGCCCACTACGTATCAGCGGCGCAAGGAGGGAATCCGCCTAGAGTTCGGTTCTTGAGAATAGAGACAGAACAATCGAGAGAATATGATGCAGCAAAAGTGTTAGATGTTAGTACAGTAAGTCAAGGGGTCAAAAAGTCTAAGGTTACTAGTGACGGCATTCAGAGAACCAAGTGGAAACGTTCCCTACGCCAGCATTTGTGACAGATGTCCGGCGGGAATTTGAACGCGTATTAGTCCTTTCGGTTTTCGGATTGTTTAGCAAAACAAATGCGGTTTTTTGTTCTTTTCGCTCTTATCGTGGACGATGGGTTTCGAACCAATGATTTATGGTGGGATACAGTCATGATTTTTCTGGGAAGGATTCCTTTAACCAAAGGCTACGATTTAGCTTGGCCCTTTTCGTATGATGAACATTGTCGTCCTATTGAGACGTGGGATCGCCGCTGCCAGTCGAAGCGGCCAAAATGATGAAGTGATTCAAATCCCTAGAAAATATTAGAAGCCTCTGCAGTAGGATTTACATGACGTGCGATCCATCAATGACAGGTTCAAAGACCCATTGGTAGCCAAGAAGCAATATGTTATGCGATCGTATTTCAATAGGAATGTAAGAAATGATTCTAGCGAAGTAATAAAAAATCAATTCAAATGGAAAATCAATTCATCTTATTCGTTGGAGCGTCGTAGATTGAAAAGGATCCAGTGGCAAGCAATAAATTTGTCATTGTCTTTCCAGGTATTGGACCACTGTTTTAGCCACCATCTGAATCTGAGGCACCGCGAGAAGCAGCTCATACTCGTCCTAAAAAGTCCAGAAATCCATAACCCGGTTTTACTGCAAATGATCTGGATTCACTTCCTCTAGTTGTTCTGCTACAGGTTGACCGAAAGATGGCATCTGAAGGAGCTAATAATGAGTTGAACTAAATTTGTCGAGCTACATACACGAGATGATGCTTCTAACATGGAAACGCCCTCAGGTCGCCATGGCCATTCAAGATGCGATGCATACGCCTAGATGTACCTTCGAGTGCTGGTCCCAAAACTTCCTTCCAAATCTGCTAAACGATTCTCTGAACGAAGTTATGAAGCAAAACAGCGCAGCAATAGTGGTCGAGACTCACAGTCAAAACGTCAAAAGATCAGTCCCTTACTGTGTGTACTACTTCAATTCTTCGTGAATACGGCTAAACTGCTTTTGCTCGCCTATTTAAGTGAATTCCCAAACAATGCAAGACAGTTAATACGATAAGGGACCGATCCTACTTCACTGTGATTCCCGACCACTACCGTTGCGCTGTTTTGCTTCATAACTCCATTCAGTGTATCGCTTAGCAGATTTGGAGGGTATATCTGAGGCGTTCGAAGATACATCTAGGCGTATGCATTGCTTCTTGAATGGCCATAGCGACCGGAGGGCCCTTCCTTGTAAGTCTTGAAAAAGTTTCTAGGGGAGGAGCCATGCACTCGAAGTCCATGGGATGATTCGCTGTGAGTATGTGTAGGTGAATGTACGATAGAAATCATGCAAATTGATCAAACTGTAATGGTAAGACAAACGTGTTCAATATTTGCCTAGGAATGCGCTAAGCACTGGAATTCATTCAAAAAACCATAAGCCCAGGTTATTCAAGAATGCTGGGATATGAACAAAACTTTGGTCCGAGACGGGAGTCAGACAAAACTGTAGAGGTGAAACGATGCACTGGCGGTGTAATCTGTACCGCACAATACCGCTCCTAGCTTTGAGCCCCGCGAAATCGCGTTTTTTGCGTGAGTTTTCCTCGCCACAGAGAAAGGGGTCCATTGGCGTGAAGCTTCATTCAATTTACCCTCTACCGGGGGGGGGGGTTATGACGAGGCGATCGTTGCGACACTGAATATCCGTCGCATAGCGTCGAATTCTCAAAATTTGGAGCGGTATTGTACTTGCCTCGTAAACGAAAAGTGCGGCTCCGAGTTCCCCCTAGGACGTTAGTTTTGTTTATAAAGCAGCATACTTGTGAATTATTTGCAACGGCGCTGAAACGGCAGTTGGCAAACAGAACTGTAAGCTCAGTTGATTATCACTTCAGGATTTCAAGTTTTCTACATCATCTTAACGTGAGAAAAATTATTAAAAATTTGAGAATCAAAAATATTAGGTACCGGATATCCTAATGTCGTTTCTCCCAGATCAGGAAGTTTCTGAGCCGATTACCATGCCAGATCAATATCTCACAAAATCTTTTTTGCTGATTAGTATTGCGTTATAAGTTGCTTATTGTTTACTATTGTTGGTTCTCATGGTTTTATACTTTGTTTGAAATCTCCCGTTCCTATTGTGCAAATTCGCATGAGTGTAGCAAATGCCCTCACAGTTGGGCTGCGAGCTGCAAATTCCGCCAACCAAACGAGCGTTGCTTTTGCTGGAGGGACTACTACCGTTTGGAATGCTCGATGGGTTTTCACAGTTTCCTTAGAAGACAGTGAAATCTTTGAAAGGACGCGTGCAATTGTCGTCAAAAAGGAAGCTCTAGTTAAGCCAGTCGAAAGAGGGCAGCACCAGACTTGTGCTGAAATGGTAAGATACTTTCACTGTGATGGGTTGATGATGCGCGAACATCCCCACGAATTTGATTCCGCAAGATATACTGATAAATGTGCTCACCTGCTACTTTTGTGTGCACAAAAAGGGTGCGTTTTTGACCCCATGTCGCAAAAAAGACTTCACAAAAAATTGTCCAGTTGGGCCGAGAAGTTCTGACCTTTCCATCATACAATACAGACCTTACTCTAACTAAACGTATACTTCCCTTATCCATGCCTTTCTTTTTAGCAAGTGGAAGGGGTGATTTGTCAGATGATCTCAAAACTGATCTGCCCCTCTTTTTTGTCTCAAAAAATTCCGAGCTCGAATCGAACGAGCTTCTCACTCATACTGTTAATTGAGAAAATGTTAATGAATTATTTGACGTATATGTTGTTTAATTCCTCGGACTCAATTAAAATATTGCTGATCCGATACCCTTGTTGAAAATACGACATTAGGATATCCGGTACCTAATACATCAAAGTATTGTCCCTGCGCAAACGATACATACCTATGAGGATTCAACTTTGACTTCAGCTTGAGATCAGGTTTCAATTTCAAGGATAAATCAGTTCTGTCACTCTTACCACACATGAATGAATATTGGCTGAGGTTCAGGAAGATTACGATGGAATCGCTATCTTCATAAACGTCGACATTCGTCCAACGACACACATTGACTCGTTACCATGTATTGCGACAGTTAAGCTAACTTGTAGAGGTTCCAGTGACTGTGCAAATGTTCGGAATGGTGCAGAAAATGTCAAGAAGACATTTTATAAAGAGTCGCAAGGTTAGTCATGCGCATGAGTACTAGTAACGTGGATGAGGCTTTTGTTTTGGGATGTTGATGAACTCATACTAATGGAGTCCTATTTCTGCTTACTGACCTTATCATAATATGCTTTCATGTTGGCACTCATGCGCTACTTTGTATTCGTGATTATTTGCTACCTGGTGAGTATTTGACCAGATTCCGGACACGTGAATGTGTCCGGAATCTGGTCAAATACTCACCAGGTAGCAAATAGTCACGGAAGAGGGGTGAGGGAATAAGGAGGAAAGCTATGGCATTGAAAGTGCTCCATTGGTTATTGAAACGAATGACCTTCTTCCTATTCTAAGCGAAGGCCGGGATAGATTGAAATAAAGAGAATTCGCAGAACCTTCAGACGGAGGACGTGCTTGAACCATACGTGGGGACGCGTTTTCCTCTACCTATGGGACATTTTCTAAAAGAGCAAGGACAGCTATCCATTTCTCATGCCGGACGCGTTTTTTCACTAGATTGTGGCCCTAAGTCACGAACTGTAACTAATAGTATCATAGTTATCGGTAGAAAAGATGGTGACGAATGCGGTCGAAACGCTGTAGGCAGACCCTGTAGGAGTATTGTATGTATGGCACGACGTTTTCGTTTGCCAGTAGGACATGCTGTTGATGCCGTTCGCAAGCTGGGTGAGGTTAGACGAGGCCCAGGAAATGAATGGGACAAATTCTATTTCCTAAATCTGCCTTGAGCGAATCGTACTTTTTGGCTTATCAACTGTTACAACCCCAGAAGTTTTAACGTCTATTTCCTGCTTGTCTGTTGTTCCACTGGTCACATTGGGCTCAAAACTAGCCTTCCGGGGAGTTGGAGGAGGAGGAGGGGAGGAAGAGGGACAAAGTGGTAAGCCACTCATTCTCTGATACCTTGCACTCTAAGTGCTGCTTCATCGCAACTCACCCCCTCCTCCACCACTCCCCCCCATTCGGTTTAGTCCTAACATGAGAAATCTCAGACGAACAGCAAGTAAGCGCCACTGGTACTAGCGACAAGAATGAATGCCATATTCGGTAGAGAGACTACTGTAAGCCAGATTTTAACGCAAAATGTTCGAGATTCCCAAGTTGCAATAGTTGAATGGTGCCAAAAGTGGAACGATGTAACATTGGAAGTTGCAATGCCAGGATCACTTCTCTAAAAAATGGGTGTCCCCCAAGAGGCCCCTCGCGCGGCGAGGGACGAGTAGCAGCATACTGTAGCGGTTTGGCGTCAGATCAAATAAAGTGTACCACACTACGTTTCATATCGCAAAGCACGCGCTGCGACTCGTCCTTTGTCGCATCTGCTTCTCTTCCTTA
The DNA here is from genome assembly GCA_002352805.1 of Teladorsagia circumcincta. Classification (NCBI taxonomy): domain Eukaryota; kingdom Metazoa; phylum Nematoda; class Chromadorea; order Rhabditida; family Trichostrongylidae; genus Teladorsagia; species Teladorsagia circumcincta. The sequence continues at coordinate 34,877 of KZ345282.1, forward strand.
GCCGCGCGATGGGCCTCTTGGGGACACCCCTAAGCGAGAGAAATTAATTTCTTAGAAAATGCATTAGGTTTCCCTAGTCTGCACAAAATTGAACAGAATATTTTGGAAGGCTGGAATGGCTTGAGCCTCTTTCTAAGACTGCATTTGTCCTGATTGTTGCGCACATTACATGTAATAGAATTTTGGAACTGTCCTGACACTAGCGCCCCCAAACAGGATACTACATGTACCTCCGGTTTACAGGGGCTTGATCGACTACCAATTTTCCAGAAATTAGGAATGGTAGTAAATCTCATCTAACTTTTCGCAAGACCAATAAATAACTTTCTAAAAATATGAAATGGAGATTCCCTACTATATATAAAGCGCTATGTCTGTCTGTGTGTG
>KZ345282.1:36011-52712 GCA_002352805.1 Teladorsagia circumcincta
ATAACGATATGCTTAAAATGTAGAGGTCACTAAAAAGCAGATTCCAAATAAGAAACGCGTTTTTATTCCAATCATTTCAACTTTATTTTATTTGCGCTTTCTGCACCATTCGACCGCTACTCTAACTAGAGTTCCTAGGAATGTAGAATGGTTGTTAATGGAATGCTGTTATAAATACTAAAATTTTTATTTAAACATCATCAATCAGTTAGTACTCGACCGCTAAATTATCCTGACCTTCGATTCATGATGGTTGTTTATCAACCCGTTCAGCACCGCACTCCACCGCGCCTATCACACGTGAGCTTCATCAAAACAAGGCAGCCTAACGAAGGTTAGCTAGGGTATTTCACGAAGCGAGTAAATATTGGGTTCTTAAGCGGTGAGACCCAAAGCTCCACCGACTATCTACTTTCACTAAAGCCTACCGTGTCATGTGTGCGATAGCATGCGGAGCTAAACTGGTAAAGAATAAGACACTTGTAATTATTATATGAAGATAAAGTGAAATAAAGGGCGGAAGTGGTGTAGTGGCAAGTGGCGCTGCTTCCCACGCGCGCGGGATCGAATCCTGGGCCTTGCGTCGTCCAGGCCGGCCACGCACCCCACCCCTCCGGGGTAGATCAATTGGCTCCAGACTTGTCTGGGAGGATGAAAATACTGACTTATACATCGGGTGGCCCCCGCATGTCACTGCATAGGCCAAATCGCATTCAAATCGCCACTACGAATGTGCAAATGGAAGTAGAATGCGTGCCGCATCCCAAAAATGGATTGGTTAACGACAAATGCTTTATCCTTAATCCTTGAATGACGATAAAGCTCTTTTTGAGAGGCGCCAGGCACTCGAATAACAAGCGGAACTGCGGTAGTTTTTTAATGCTTTTTATCCCTCACTCAATAATGATTTTAATTTGAACAAGGATGTGCATTCCAGTGTTTTTTCTCTCGCGCTCGTTTGACAGCTATTATACGGCGACGGAAGAACCCACGATTTTTTCCTTGAAATCACTACCTTCCCAAGGCATTGAAAATGTGGAAAATTCAGAAGGTGCATGACGTTCATCGGTCCTTATGGAATTTGTATCGAATTCACTGGTCACCTTTGACGAATAGAGACACGTAACGATTTTTGGAGCTAACTTAGTACTGCAAACTTTTCGGACTGGGCGAACTCTACTGGTTCCCAATTATATACCATGGATTAAAAATGTCAAAGGCATATCGCAATCAAAATCATGCTTGTTCCCCTCACGAGTAGAGCAAGAGGTGCGAAGAGGATCGTCAGCGAGGAAAAAGAAGGAAAACGGGAAATAGGAGAAATCAAAATTGAGGGCCCCCCTCTCCTTATGAGGTCGACCGCGGTACGATGCGAAGAAACAGCGCGGCGAGGAGAGGGACGCAAAACACCTCATACGAGACTCCATGTACGGCTTTGGATGAACCTCGGCATGACGTTGCAGCTGATATGCATTCTTAACTCTCCACAAAGTTGATAAGTTCCAAAGGCGATCACCACCGAAATGTTAGCCTAATAAAGGTCGCTTATTAACTCGTGGAGAGTTAAGAAGACATATCAACAGAGTCTTACGAGAGGGAAGACCTTAACGCTCTTGTCGCGCATTTTCGAGTCATGACAGTGCTAAGATTCTGGTGCTTAAAGACTCTGCTATCTCACTCACGGAGAAAATTGTTCTAGGGAACCAATGTGTCCAGTGCCTTTAAACATTCAAGTCGTATTACAGTTGGGGAGTTCCGCTGTATTTAAACCTCAAATTCAAATGCTTCTCTCTTGGTTATGACGAAAAACCCAACGCGGCACCGAAACGTCGGCCTAATAAAAGTTACTGTCAATCTTGGATGGAAGCTTAGCAACTACTCTCTCATATTCTGAGCTATAACGACATTTTCGGTTTGACTCTAAAGTAAACTAACCGTAAGCTGAACCAGGAGCTCGAATTCGTGATGTTGACTTCGCGATTGCGATAACACTCACAACGGCAATATAAACACCGACCGAGCACATCTTGGTTATTGCGTGGTGCTGTCTTGGCATCTGTTGGGGATGGCAGGAAAAAAGGGGAAGAAAGGAAGGGAAACCAACCACTCCAAAGGCTAAGGTCTATAACCGTGTTGAGATGTTATTTAAAGGCAGAATTTACGATGAGAAAGCAACCCATTCCATATTAAGTTAAGGATGGTGAGTGGTACCAGAGAGAAATAAAAACCATGGAAACGGCCTAGAACCCAAGAAATGGGACCCTTCCCTTTCCCCTTGATCTCGGCATTCATGTGACTCCCATCGTTGTGCCCTCTTCAATAGAACGCTCTTTCTGTGTCTATCTAATCACTCGCCGCGTATAGACCAGTGGCGGGTGACTGGGTAGGCGGTGGGCGAAGATCGCCGGACTCGCCAAGATTGAGCCATGCTAGCTCTCCAAGGTCGGTTCCTCTGCCGATTGCGTCTCCGTCCGCACCCTCAATAAGTCCGCCGATCTCCCCACTAGGCAATTTCTCCATTCTTCTACCTTTACACTTTCCGTAGAGTCCTCCTTTAACGTGATGTCGTTATAGTAATAACACAGTGGGCATCTCAAGTGACGCATTCCGCAAACCACCTTCTTTACCCTGCAGCCGCAGTGTTGCCGACGATTGAGAGCTCTTGAGCTTCTTCCAGCCTCCCTAGTGCGCAGAGCTTAAATAAATGCTCAGTTAGCCTCAGACACTCAGTGAGAGGGAATAAACCCTTCATTTCCGGGGTGACACAAAAGTTTGCAGCCGCTGCAATATCCAATCAGGGCCCTACTTCCTCCTGCCTTAGTAATCTCACAGTGCTTACGTTACACTATCACCGATTTTTATATTGATATACAGGGTGGCTACTAAATATTGGCGCATGGATCGTTGAAAATATTTTCATGAAGAAAAGCTCTCACATCTTCAGAAGTTTATTATTATGTGCGACAAAACATAGCAATGCATCACTGAAAAAAAAGTGTTCAGAATGGCCCCCTTCGATAGTGATACGGGCTTCAAGTCTCTTCTCAATTGACATCACCGTGGGCCGCAAACAGTTGACGTCGACTTCTTCCCATGAAGTCTTCAGTGGCACATAATTTTCAAAACTACAAGCAGTTGCTGGATCTGATTAGCAGACATTCTGCTTGACGTCGCGTGCTCACAGGAACCCGATTTCTGGAATTCGTTATGGTTTGGGTAGGAGTTACTTCAAGAACCAATCCTAGCTTGCCTTTGTGGAAAAGTCCGTCAATACTAACGCCATGATGTACGGGGACACAGTTTCATGTGATGTGCTCCGTCCGTGGACTGTTTCAACTTTCAGTGGACGTCACTGCGTTCTTCAGCAAGTCTGGGTCCCTGCACATGCTGCAAAATCTACGCAGGAGCTGTGTGACAGTCGTTTTCCACGTTGCTAGTCACAAGATATTTGGCCACCTAACTCTCCTGATTTGAACCCAATAAATTTCGTTATATGAGGCTTCTTTCAAGCCCTTGATGGAACATCGAAGTTCAGACTTCCTGAAGGCTCCCTCAGAGGAGGCGTGAACGGATTTCGACGTCAGCTTTGTACGGCCCACCGTGATGTCAGTTGAGATGAGACTTGAACCCCATATCGGTACCAAAATAAGCCATTTCGAGCACCTTCTTTAGTAAAGTATGGTCATGTTCTATTGTATATAAAAATAAACCTTATGGTATAGGTGCTCTTTGTAAAAATACGGGCAATAAACCATGCGCCAATATTTAGTAGCCACCCTGTAGTCGTAACCGTCGACGATTTTCGGATTTCCGGTGATAAATATCCAAAAAATGAGCGAGTTATTTTGATTATTTTGTGGTTCGAAAGTGTTACTTCAGGGGAAAATTTTGCCTAACCTGTGGAGAGACAACCTTCTGGGGTAGCCGGGCAATTCTTCAAGAAGGAGGAGAGCCCGGCGTCAGCTGGGCGAACCGACTGGTATGACTACAAACGGCGAGAATCGCCAAATGGTCAGAATGCTTTACTTTAGTGAAGATATTGTAAGTTCTACGAATTTGTCTGGATTGGTTCATTCCGCTCTTCCTGATATTCTCACAATACTGATTGTAGTGGTAGAGAGAAAGACAGACCTACCGACCTTGCGTATGGCAAGATACATGTCTCTACTGAAACAACCACGTCAGAAATATTATACTTTCGAGGTCCTCTGCAGCAGACGCCCTGCAACATAACTTTTCGTTGCCATAACACGTAATTTTGATCTAATTTCTACCACGATGCCTTCCGATAGGTTAGGAACATCGAACATCACTGCATCATCCTTTCCCATTCTTTCGTCTGGGTTAGGAAAAAGTAGAAGTGCGAACTAAGTATGGCGACCGCCATTTCATTTATGGTCTCAGAACCTTGCAATAGAACCCACTTCCGTCATCCGACGTATTGTGCATTCTATCGAAACAGCCATATTCGATGTGCATGAGTGATTCTAATAACGCTCCAATGGTTTTTCTCACAACATACGTTCCCTGCACAACTGTTGAAAAGGCCAAAAATATCACACATAAGTGTCCTGGTATTACTGCCGTAACACACTCAAAATATGAAATGTGCGAAAGTATTGATGAGAGAAGTCCTTGCGTAAGCTCACGTTCAGCTTCTTGGCCTAAGATACGCAATGCGTTTGTTCTTACCTCGAATTCACTTATACATCAGTGTTTTGCCAGCAACCGTTCTTGTTTCAGAATCATCTAATACTTCATTGAGTTATCATTGTGCTACTATGTGATGTTACAATTTGATATGAAGTAAATATATATCTCAAAACACTACATATGTATCTCAAAATCGCAGAGCTCTTCTTTCTCGTTTTGTACTAAATTTGTCGATAATCTTCACAGGGATAATGAGCGGGTCACTACTCGTTTACAAAACCAAATATTGCCAACGTGTAATCCTCTTTGAGGACTACTTACTGTGGACGGGCTCCATTTGGCCGATGGCATACTTCGCGAATGGAGCGATTCACTAGCGTCGCGGTCCCGTTGCGACCAGCGAATCGCCTAATTGACCGGTATCGCTTAGCAAATCGCTCGATTCACAAAGTCTCACATCAGCTATCACAACGATGTTGAGTTATGGGCAAAAGTTTCGCTCCAGCCGGGATTCTTACCCAGGGGCCGGGTGCAGCAAGCCCCAACTAGGGGATGGGGCCCCGAAATTCTGCATCTCTTCTCTGTCGATGACGAAACTCTCGTGCTTAAGAATAGGGGAAGAGTCCAGAGAGGCAGAGTTTTGGGGACCCATCCCCTAGTGGGGCTTGCTGCACCTGGCCTCAGATCTCTTGCTTTCCGGGCAATTGTGCTAACAGTTACACACTGTAAAACTGGGGTGCCCGAGAGGCGCGGCGAGATGCCAAAACCGTATATGGGTCAGCAGACGAGTCGCAGTGCGTACTATGCGATGTGAGACGTGCTTCAGTAGGGTGTCCCACAAGAGGCCCACCGCGCGGCGAAAGAAGAGGCGCAGAGGCAGCAAAGAACGAGTCGCAGCACGTGTTGTGTGATATGAGACGTAGTACGGTACAGTCTATTTAACCTGACGCCTAAGCGCTACAGTCTGCGCTGCGACTCGTCCTTAGCCGCGTCTGCGTCTCTTCCTTCGCCGCGCGATGGTCCTCTTGGGGGACACCCGCTAGGGCACATTCTAATTGATTTGACGCGAAATCACTGCAGTACGCGCTACGACTGATCTGCCGACCCACCCGTCTGCGTCACTGCCATTTCGCCGTGCGATGGATATCATGTCGGGTACTCGATAACCTATAGAAATGCATTCCTCGGAAGCGTTTCTTGCTCACCATCGAGGAAAATGATTACATTGCAGAAAATGATTTCATTACAGTCTATTTAACCTGACGCCTAAGCGCAACAGTCTGCGCTGCGACTCGTCCTTAGCCGCGTCTGCGTCTCTTCCTTCGCCGCGCGATGGTCCTCTTGGGGGACACCCGCTAGGGCACATTTCATTGATTAAGGAATATCATTTCATTGATTTTGCGAATCGGTTTGAGCTTCATGGCCAGTGCTATCCTTATTCTACTTGCTATCTTCTAACTTTCATTTCAGTGTTGTCAGGATGCCGAGTCACGTTGATACAGAGAGCAGGCAACGAGATTCAGAACTCATAATCAGCATTATTTATTGAAAATTCTCTTTCGATCTAATGGACACGATGCTTCCTTCTTTCGCTCCTTTTCCTGTTGTTCCTTTTGTAATTCAACACACACTGATTCTGTGTTAATCACAGTCCAGTGCACAGTGCACAAAAGTGTTCCAGTAAAAGCACATCTAACAAGTAAGCGTGATCTCATTATGTGTTCGCTTTTGCCTTTCGAAATTTTGTCCCATGGCTAAACAAAAATCACGGACACCCAACAACAGAAAAATTGAGCAGTGATATAATCGAATGAGAAATCACAAATTCTCCCCTGGGTGATGTCATGAAAGCTGGAAAAACAGACTGCTTCATGTAACTGACTTGGACCGATTGAATTCGAGCGCCCTGCTGTCTATGTGAATAATCTTTCGGAATAATGAGTTTCGTTCCATCAGCTTCGACGTAGCGGCTTAAATAAACCGCATCGAACCAGATTACTTCCTCTTCACCTACTTTACTGAACGTTGGTCGACAGCAGTCGCTATGAATAGATCTAGCTTCTCAGAAATATATAAAGTTGTATAAGTATCCTCTACTCATGATATTTCTATGAAGAGTTCTGAATTCTCCGCTCCATCGAGGAGTGCGAAAAGAGCATGCGAAAACTTCCACACCATTTAATTAACTTGAAAATAACCCTACTTTCGCGGAACATATGTAGCGATCCGCCCTCTTCACACTTTCGGCATCACCTACTTCAACGCTTCAGCTCAATGACATTCCATTTCAGTCACTCGACGAGCTGCTCGAGCAGGTCCTTAATCTTTGGACTATATATTCGGACAATAGAGCACTTCTCTCCCATAATAACAACCCCTTTTGAGAGACGGGTCCTGAATTGCACACGGATGAATTTCATTTTAACAATAAGTCATGACGTCAGGGCCTCTACCAGTGATTGAGCCATTCCTATAGCCAGGGATGCTAATCTTCCCTGCCAAAATATGAAAAAAAATGAAAACCTGCGTTTTGGAAAGGTGCTAACCACGGGCACATCTGCTCTGCTATGATTTCGTCTTCCCTCACTACAAAACGTTGCCGTCACTGGGGTCTCCACAGTCCCACTACCATCACAGCCGAAGTGTCGGAATTCTAGAAACTGTGTCGCCAACTTTCTAATGAACCTCCTCGTTTTTCTCTGAGTCGCTTTCAATTATTATAATGAAATGCCTAATTTTCTCACCGTTTACTTGCTCTCACTGCGCCTCAGATATTGAATTGACTCGGCATTGGAACATTAGTATCACCACTATTGATAGAAAGAAACACGCGAATTTCCTGCTCATGCGATCTGCACTAATGCTTAAAGCAGCAGTCTCAGCAAGGTTCTAAAAATTCGATGCTTATGGGTTGGGTAGAAGCACTAGCTCCAGCCAGGAACATAGAAAGTGTCATTGATTTGAAAACTTACCTTTGAAAGGCCTTGTGAGAGGAATCTGATGCGTTCGAAGAGGCGGATCCACCGGGGCCCGGTGGATACACCTCTCGCAGCCGTAGTGAGTACGTGATTGGATGTACAGGCATTTGCGAACGTTTCAGGACACCGAGACTACTTTAGGCCGATCCCTTGAAGCAACTTACGTGGTGCCTTGCGGTTACTTGGCCTTGCAGAAGCAGTGTGGTTTTGCTCGGGTTGCTCGCAGTCAGCTTGCGCCCCAATGGCAATTGCTGGCAAATAGCAAGACATTGGTGGCTACTTGTCAGCAATCGCAATTGGGGCGCATATACGCGGATGCATATGCTTCATTTCTGAGCCGAGGAGGGGGAGCCCCATTAGAGGTCTCGTAAGCCTTCTTCTTCCCCATTCTCTTCATCATCAGTCAACTTCTTACCTATAACTTCGTAGCCAACAGCACAACTCTTCGAAGTCGTTCTGAGACTGTTGCTCTGAGTCAAAGGCAGTGATTACGATGGCCGGAGCGCGGTGGGGCTTTAAAGCCGTCACTGAACACCATTGATGATCAGACCCCTCTGTGGATAGGGTTGAGGATGCCTTTGAACCTCTCCCATGAACGACGCACTGATGTCATCGTAGCCGCAACACTCTCTAGCCGTCGTGATCACCGCATTTAGGGATTAGTTTGGGATTGATCGCCTCATCGTGTTGGCGTCCACTCAAAGGGTGAGTTGTCCGGCATAGCCTGGCCTTCATGAGGGCGCCATTTTTGGAGGGATAAATTTGACAGATATTATTTTTTTGTCTCCAACGGCCCCAATGACTAGAAAAAAACCCTTGTAATTATGAACTCCTGCGCAACTCGAAAAGAATGGATAAAGATTGAAAGCATTGCAGAAAATGATGAACTTGGTAGGATTGCATATGTTGTATTACTGTAATTATTGAACGAATGCAAAATATGTTATATTACTGTTATTACTATATATAGCTTAATTATAATGATGGGGATTGATGTACTTCTGGTGCAACAAGGCTCAGAAGTGCATGCAGTAACGGCTCAGGAAACCATTAATTTTCGAGAAAGCTTGCCTGCTTGTAGTACTAATTTTGGCAAATCACATGATATACTTTTCACATTCTTCCGAAGGCGGAGAGGCGCTGGAGAAAATACACTCAGCCCCAGTCTACGAATGTTTCAAAATTGAATAGATAGGCCAACACGAGAATAAGTCCGCCCAGCTTGGAAGAGTGAACGCTATTGGCATAGCAAGTGCATCATAACTCGTTCTCAATTTGTTGTTCAAAGTTCAACTGTCCTTGTTAAAGTGCTTCCTTTACAGAGAAATGAAATCCCGTTGGTAAACCTTTGTCGAACAAAAAAGGAAGGGTTCTTTACTATACTTTTTCAAGGTGAATTTAGTGGATTACAAGAGGTGCTAAATTGGTTGGGGGAGGGTCACACGCCGTCGCAATGCGCGTTGTTTTGCACTGGAGGATGTTAGCATCCCCCAGCGCGAAACAAGGAGTCCGTGAGTCAAGGGGAAGGGTGGTGCAAGTGGGTACCCGACAAGAGGCCCGTCGCGCGGAGAAAGTCACATACACAAACAGGTCGGCGGACGAACCGTAGTGCGTAATGTAGCGACTTCCTGTCAAGTTAGAAAGTAGTGCGTCCCACATAACATAGAACGCTCTGCCACTAGTCCGCTGAGCCGTCCGCGTCTCTGCCTTCTCGCCGCGCGACGGGCCTCTTGTCAAGTACCGTTGCAAGTCACTTGACATGAGTGAAAAGTGGAATATGAGAGTTCACATCATTTGGTTGGAAGGGTGCGAATTTGCCGCGGTCGGCGCTGGCCACTGCCTCCCCCTCAGTGAGTTATCATCTTGAAGACCCACAGCCCATACCTGCACTATTCCTTCAAGCCTTTTCAGGTACTTCTTTTTCAAATCAGCAGGTGTCACAAAAACCCAGCTAAAAGACTGGTTTCGCACAGTGTCGCTAGTCCTCGCCCGCTTTCACGTGATGTCACTCACAAGGTGTCGTTTATAGGGAGCTTAGCCATTTCCAACTCTCTAAACAAGACGCCCCCTTTGCTTTGCATAACGTGGCGTCACCACATGACCCTTGATTGGAGTGAAGCAGAGCGGTAGCTATAAATATCCCTGCACGTCGGCGTTGCCCCAAGATTGATGTTCGTATAAGCCGCGTGTGCTCCAGCTCCTTTTTCGGCATTTAACTACTATCGTACTTTGACGAGAATACGAATCTCTGACTTAAAACGTGGCTAAGAAGCTTATAACAAGGCTCTATCGAGCAATTTCTCCTCTACATTGTTCCAGAAAATTCTTTCTATAGTGAATTCTTTGGTACTTTGCCGTCATCTACGTCACAAGTCTTATACATTCCGTCACTTTTCCAGTAGAGTAGAATAAGTTTTGTACATTTTCCAGGGCATGAAAATCACGACCAGCCTTCACCATTTTCATTCAACAAATGTGACAGGATTGCACTTGGAAAGAGTTGTGAGCCAAGGATACGAATACTCGCCTGAACGTAGGGTGTCCCCCAAGGCCCACCGCGCGGCAAAGGAAGAGACCCAGACGCGGCAAAGGACGAGTCGCAGCGCATACTGTAGCGGTTAGGCGTCAGGTCAAATAGAGTGTACCATACTACGTCTCATATCGCCCAACACGCGCTGCGACTCGTCCACTGCCGCGTCTGCGTCTCTTCCTTCGCCGCGTGGTGGGCTTCTTGGGGGATACCCCTAAACGTACATAATTTTTCCCAACGGTTTTAGGTGAACGTCTGCTTGTAGGGTTTTTGTAGTGACATAAGGTGATGCCAGGTGTGCAGCGTCGACTCAAACTGTAAAATTTCGTCAAAGGAAAATCAAACCACGGACCGCTTCTTCTTCACTCTCGGCATTCAGAGCGTCACTTAGCGGTGATGAACCATGGCTGTGTGTTCCATGTGTGCCCTTCTATATCATGGGAAAAACCGTTTTGAAAAAGCGCGTGTCCTGATCGACTTTCCCTCGTTAGGGGAAAGGCGCTCCCGTAGTTGAACATCGTATTGATGGGGTATTGAAGGGGCTGATTTCCGTGTTCATTTTATTTGATTCTTTTTTTCCTTCTTTTGTTTTTTTCACATTTAATTGATTTGATTTTTCTCCTGTTTTCAAGGCGCCTTTTCATTTGCAGTGGGAAGTTCAGATTGAGAAGCAGAGGAAAAGGAGAGAGGAAATGAAATATTTAGATATGCATTCAGATGCGCTTCTGCTAATCCTGATAGAATGCGTTAGGGAGCAAAAACCATGGAAACTATGAATTCGTTAAATTCATTATAGAATGGCAACTGGATGAATTCTACCCTTATGTTTCTAGGTAGCTGTTCCTTTTCTATTGAATCTATAAGTCGTCAAGTAACTGGAATGCCAACCTATTAACTTCTCTCCTGCCCTTATTTAGTGAATAGAATTCCTTATTTTTAGTATTACGCGCTCTGTTGCCCTCATTTTCACAATCACTTTCTCATATCCCAACGTTAATCCCTTGATAATGCCACGTGTTCCCTTCGTTCAGAATCGCAAGACATGTGAACGTTATTGTGCCCATATTCTATCTTGCTGCCGATGAACAGGCCGTTGTTTTCAGCGTTCCCAGTTAAGTCGGGTATCAACTAAGCGATCTCAGGGATAGAAGGCGTATTAGCACGGGAGAGATTGGATTTAAACCTTAGTCATCGTAAACGCCGCCACACGTCGCTAGCAGCTTCTGTCAACCTTACTGAATTATTTTTCACTTGAATCGAACTTAAAGTCACTCGGACGTAATATATTAGTTTGTTGATTACAAATGTCGCTTTTGTACATACACAAAATTTTGTTGGAACGGCAACAATTGGGCACCTCGGAAGGAGAGATGGATACCACCTAATCGCGCTAGGCTTTGCCATTCTCCCCGCAGAGACTCTGCGTCCTTTTCGGAGAATCGTAGCAATCGTGCGCAGACAAACTTGGACACCCCGAGTCTGAATTTTTTACTTTCGGAACTGTTTCTCCTTCACAACGTGCTCTTTTGACCTGGATAAGCAGTAGTCAGATAGAGTGTGACAAGAGCTGTCTGGGGGCGTAGTCAAAGGTCAGGTACAGGCATATGCACAAATACAATCAAAAAATATGATGAATGAGGCTTAGGCATGTAAAAGCGAACAAAATATGGGCAGCATTCCTTCAGACGCGGCGCAGTTCACACGCAATCGCGCAAAGACGACGCCGACGTAACTCGTTCAAAGGACAAGATCAGTGGCCACAAGCCAGCTTTGTAAGGCCCAGGCGTCGTTTCCGCGCACTTTCGAGCAGCGACAACTGCTCATCTTTGCTACACGTGGGCTACTCTATCCCACCTAATCAATGGTCCTTCGCGTTGACTTCTGCTGGGGTGTTGCTTTAATCTCTTTCTGATAAGGGACGAAGGAATGATTTTAGCTGATTTTATAGCTTGCCTTTTTATGATTCTACCACGCGGTTGTTGGGTGGAATGATTTATTGTAGCCACAATAGTAAGTTCTTCCACTTAACAAGCAACCTCATGGTAACAGTACAAAAACACAGACAGTAAAGAAAATGCCCAGATTTCAAGGTGAAAGGACTAGGAACTATTCTTCTGGGCTCTTGTGTTAGTTATTCTTCTTGCGGCCATCAAGTGCTTCTGTGCTACCGTAAGCCTCCTTGCTACCATTCCATTCATCGTCATCGCCCATGCATCATCTACCAGATTCCCTTTCCAAATTACGCGATCGACTGCAACTTGGGCTTTGTTATTTGCTAGCCGCTCAGAAAATCAAATCAGCTATTAATATCATTCTGTTTGGCCATCACGAGCAATTGCCAGACCTCTCTACGATTCTGTTAGCGTGATAGGGTTGACGTGATCCGCCTGATTGTTTGCAGGCTTACAACTAATCTCTTTGAAAATCAAAGAAACAACGCCAAGGCTGAAGGGAAAACATTTCAGAAAATTCTATTTCGCATTTCGCCCTTTTCTATCCTTAAACACTGAAGAGCACCTAGAGCCAGCATCCCTCTGGTGAAATTAGCTCAGATTATATCAATCAAGACAATGTTTCTCTTCTTGTCGCAAGAAACAACGAAGATGACAGTTCCATTCACTACTAGCGGACAGACTTTAAGAAAGATTCCACTATATAGAAAGAAGTGAAGTAGGAAAAACATATGTACCTAGCACAAAGGCACGCGGTCCTCTGATGGTGCGAGCGACGCGCGTTCGCAGCGAAGGCTACGGTCCACTCGGCCTAGTAGGGCCATACTCGCGCCGCTCGCTCCGCTTCCTTTCCTCTCGCCATCTGACTCTATCCGTTTAGCAGAGATAACGTTAGCGTTGAAGGCGGGACCCCCTAATGAAAATCGCGTCAATGCGGAAGTGAACGGGTAAAGAAGATGTTCCATTCCTCGCGTTTTGCGCTGTTTCTCATTGGATTTCTTCACCCTTGCGTTACTGACTACATCACCCTCAGTTTCTTATGGCTGCCTTTTTATCGAGAACCCAACTTTAAGGTTTAATAGACAGGTATGAGTGTTCCACCGACCCTAAAGCAACGGTCGCAGATCGAATTCGTGGGGTAAAGTGGAAGTTAATGAAGTTGTAGGTGAGAAGGTAAAGGACCGAGTTCAAATAGTCCCCGTGGTCTCAAAACGACCGCAAATGCCTCCGCAGCCAATCACGAGCTCTCTTCCTCGGCAGGGGTGGGTCCCTCCTCCTTCGACAGTGTTCGTTTCCGTTTTAGCGACGTTTTGAGGTGAGTTTTTTTAATTAGTTCTCTTCATGTGTGCTTGTCTAGGGCTACCGCATCGTTTCGCACCATTAGTGGTAAGGCAACGGACCCTGCTGGGACTGTTGCTTTAATTGTTAGATCATTTATGAGTTGACGAGCGTCGTGTTATGCTTTCTTGTATTGTTTGCATGTAATGAGAAGAAGAGACGAGCACATCGTTATATCGGAACCCTAGTTTTTACTCTCGCTAGCTTTCCTTGTACATTTTCATCATTTGTGAGAAGCTCTGTTCTACTGCCGGAAGAGCCTAATTGCTTAGCTTTGGCGCTAAATGTTTGACTGCTCTAGCAGTGAAAAGGATCCTTCAAAGTGCTCCGGCACAAGATAGGAACTAATGGAGATATAGGTGTCCCCTCCATGACCTCGATGAACAGCTAGAGGACGTGTGATGCGGGTGAACTGGCTCTCCTATTGCTCGCTACGCAACGGCCGTGTGTCTGTATACTCTCGTGCACGGTGCTCTCTCAAGCATTCTTTTTCCTGAATGCGCTCTCTGTCCACCCAAATAGAGTATTCATTTCCAACAATCTTCTACAATCTACTACAATCTTCCAGAGCCTTAGAGGAATAGACAGAGGAGGATTGTAGAGGAAAGGGGGAACGAATCATTTTCTACAGTCATTACCCTTCTATTTTTCGCATTCTCCATCTTAGCAATACGTTGGGATAATCAAACAACCATCATGTCGTCACTCACAATAGGAGGCTTTGGCGAGCTAATAGCTCTGTGCAGATTATTTCCGAAGTCAATTGAATTGCAACGATTTTGCAGTTGCATTCAATTGTCTTGATGAAGGATTGTTTTTCAAACGCTCATTTTGCTCAGCTTCCGATTTTTTTTTAATTTCGGTTGCTGTTTCTATGGGGACTTCCTGCCTGGGTGAAAATCGCTTAAGGAAACGGCAACGGTCCGTCGAGGATTTTCGCCCGCTCTTTCACGCCCTCCCGCGCGGACATTCACTCTAGCCACCTGCGAGCAGTCTGTGCCCTCCGCGCGTACATTACCTCTCGACACTACTCTCGCACAGCAGAGAGCCATGATCGAGGAATTCCTCGACCATTATTCACCCTGCTCCCCACTAATCTCCTCCCCCTCCCCCTGTGTCATCAAATGTTTCTAGATGATACAACAGTTGCTGTTTCTTCCCTCTACTGGCAAATTTTCACTGAATTTTAGTAAGCGATTCTACACAAATTCTACTATTCCTTCATAAGTAGAGAAAAATTTGGTCACAAGAATTTCCTATTCTATTTCACATTCTGTATAAGACAATCTAGCGCGGCAGAGCCATTCCCATCTGCAGCCAGAGCACTACGGCTCATAGTGCTCGACAGCTATATAATACAAATAAGTCTGAGAGCAAAAAATGCTCTCACACCCAACAAGGCATGGACGAGTGTAGCCATAATTTCCTACTCTGGGGACCCATCACTCTGTAAATGCCGCTCCATAAAACGGGTTAGATTACTGAGGAGTCAATGCATTGGAGCCTAGGGAGTGCAGTTGGCAAGAGGCTACAGTGCCCTTCGCAAATTCAACCAGCTCACCCCTCCTTCCACACACCCCCACCCCTGTAGTCGAATAAACTTATATCTTCGTGGGGTAGTGCAGCTTTTCAAAAAACCATATTATCAAAGTGAAGGACCAGATTGCGCCATTTTCGCCATTCAACTCATTTGCGAATTCAGCTGATGGTGGACCCTCTTAAGCACTTATGAGTGCATTCTATAGATTTGCGTAACGCCTTAGAAGAATACAAAGTTAATCTTAGTATCATATCTTCCCGCTAATGGCACATATGGTAGCTGCAGTAACTGTAGGTGGAGGTCGAATCCATTCAAAACAACTAACGTCATCAAAAAGTTCTTTGACTTCCGCCAGCTGAGTTGAGCCGTCCACCGCGACCGCTATCAAACAGCATTTGAACTCTTGGAGATCCTCGGTGCCAAGAGGAATGTCGGTGTAACATCGTTTCTATAGAATTCCATGGCTGCTTGGATTACAATTACTGAGCTCTCGCTCCGTTAGTAATGGCACCGCTGTTTTGGAATCTACTCTCATTACTGATTGCCGACAGATCTGGACCGATGTAGGAGTCATCGAAGTACATAGCTATAGCTATGAGCGAACAACGAAGTCGGTATTCGCAGACACACTCTGTTTCCGGAATCGCTCAAAGAGCCCGTGCACTCTGAAGTGGTAAATCGAGTTTCACGGTTACGGTGGAGCTAAACGAACAACATCTATTAACAACCGAGCTAACGATAGGCGCTGAGTCAGCAAGCACAGCGACCCACGGCCAGACTGCACGTCATTAATTCCTTCAAATTTTATGTGAACTCTTCTGAGGTTCTCCGTTATATGACCCACTCCTCATACCTTCCTCTCACTGAAAATTTATTTCCCTGTCTATCCAGCACTTCTTCGAGAAAAAATGCTTTTGAAGCTTTGATAGTGCCGACTTTGTTGTTACTCCAGAAATTCTCTGCTAGCCATAATGATCGTACAGGATATTAAGGCATGTTTTAGTCTGAAACATGGAAAGAAATTCAATTTTTGAGCGGCTCTGAAAACTCCAAGGAAAGGTGAGAATCGATCTAGGAAAGAGAAGTTTTTGCTGTCCATTGTAAAGAGATTTGTCCCCCGGCAACCACCAATACCTTCCTTCCCTGCTAAAGCTTTACACCTTGCGCTCTCTTCCACTTGAAGGAGGATTCACATTAAGGTCGCGAAGGCCAGAGAACGAGAGCCTCACCTAATGATAAAACAGGCTGGCCCCCTAAGGGTGCGGACCGACATCAATCCGCAGCGAACCCGCCAATTTGGATATCCCTTTCCGCGACGCTAACGACGCAGACAACCCATCGACTGGCAAACAACTCGGCGCAGGTTTCTAGCTATTGGGCTGTCTCATAATTCCTGTCTCAGTTCTGTTCAAATTCATACTTCCTCTGTTCAAGACCGTTTCACGGCTGAATACATTAATATGTTGAAGTACGGTTCAAGAGCCTTGACAATGTGGTTCCATAAGATCAAGCAGGTAACGGCACTAGGAATAAAAATAACAGTGACAATAATGAATGATTACGCTTTACGATCCTCGAATGAATCCCATTTCAAGTAGTGGAGAAGGCGAGCGCTGTATTTGACTCAGTCTCTGCCGCTGATAGGGTACTGACCAGGGAAGTCTTTCAGGGCATGGAGCGTTTTTCCGAAATGGTTTCCTGCTTGATCTT
>KZ345282.1:110197-122369 GCA_002352805.1 Teladorsagia circumcincta
GGCCCCCAGGGCACTATATTTACCCGCTCCCGCCGCCCTATCCCTGCTCCCTCCGCTCACTTTCCGAGATTGCATGGCTGGCATAACGTGTGAAATCAGCTAAAATGATTGCCGTATCAACCGAAGGAATAGCTGGCATATCCAGAAAACTCGTTTGGACGTGCTACTCTCCCAAGCTCACCTTCTTCACTGCCGGGTAGTGAAGCTTTCGTTTTCGGCCTTGTCGACGATTTATTTTCGTTTTTTCTTCATTGTCGTTCCATTTCCCATCTCGATAGTCTGTTGCAATCACCATAATGCTCAAACACGAGCCTGACTTTTGCCTTCAAGTCAGAGATGGTAAATGCGAGAAATAAGTAAAGGCCAAAAAGAACGGCTTAGAGCCCCAACAATGAGTCCCTTTCCTTGTCTGTTGATTTTCGCAATGATGCATGCAGACCTCCATCATTTGAAGCGCATATGGGATTTGAATGGCCACGGCACCGGATACATTTTCTTGTAAAATCAAAGTTCAATCCTCTCATTACTGTTCTCCCTTGCATCAGTCCCCCGACTCCTCGCACTTTGAAGTCCGCCGCGCTTCTTTTCGAGTGGTCTTGAGCTCTCCTATTACTACACCATACCATCGTAGGCGCTGCCAGCACCTTCAGTTAGACAAGAGCAGCTTGCGTGACTACGCTGACCCTTGATTCTGATTTTCTCAAACCAGGCCCAGCCTCACCTCTGCGATTTCCTTCAGCAGAACTTGCTTTCAGTGATGTCCAGCACTCGCTGTCATACAGTATTGCTGGCTCTACCACGGCCCAGCACACCTTCCATTTAGCGTTTTGAGGTTCTTTGATCACAGGGGATCATAGTGAACTCCATCAATACTGCCAGGTTTCCCCTGCCTTCGCTACCTGATCGACACTAATGGTTCCCAAGGAACGGAAGTCCTCACTCTTTTGATGGTTTTCCCATAGCCACTCAATTCATTTTTATCCTCTTTTGAGAGCTCAGAAATTTGATCTCCTTGAGACTCCATTGAAGCTTCCCCTCTGCCAGCACTTCCTGCCATTTCTGCAGCTTGCCGTGTCTTCCCTACTTCCCGCTAGCGGACGACGTCTCATCAGCGCACGAGATGTCTTTGGTGCTGTTACAATGACTCACTTCAAAATTTCCATCAAATGTGTGAAAAACGATATAACTAAAGAAGGTCGTGCAAGCAGAAAACGTTCCGTAGGCATCGAACGGTGCGGGATATTGTGTGTCAACAGTACAACATTGGATTGAATGAATTACTTTATTGCGCATGATAAGGTTTGAAAATTTTCACTTCTGAAGAGAACGAGCAAAGCCGATCTTCTTGCTTTCGACGTCGTAGGTATGACAGTATTGGCGAATGAACGGAGTACCAAGAATCCAGCTGGGACCAAATCCATTGCTTTCCAAGTCAAATAAGGCCAGGATACAGCGGTCACCATCAGCTGGTGCGATCAGATTCTTCGTTTCAATGGTGTAGGTGCGCTTGCCAATGTCAAGCTCTATTGTGAGGCTGCTATTGCATCTGATGAAGTAGACGTCCTTCGCCTTGTCGTACTGTGGCAAGAATACATTTTGTATGGCTGTTAGAGAGATTAACAAAGGAAACAAAATTAATGTTATCTCACTTCTGCTCCTGCTTCCGTGACAATTTTATGAACAACGGCAGATGGAGCGCCAATCCTCGACGTAGCTGTGGCAGAGATTGCCTGCCAGTGCATATGCTGGCTGAATCCTCCCGATTTCACTCCACTTAGCTAAAGTTTGATAGCTTTTAAAAAAAAATGCCTCTTATTGTTAGCTTCAATCCTTTTTCTAATTCCCAGTCCCCACTAATCTCATTTTCGCGTGAGTTTTGGAATTTCAAAAACGTAAAATGAACAGAAGCTGATCAATTCATTTACGAGCTCTTTTTGAACTATCCTCTCTCCCTTCCTCACACGACAGGTTGGCTGCAGCGGTACGAATTTCGGGGGGGAGGGGGTGTTCTCCTACATTATCGACCTCCTATTACAAGCTCAAGAATCTTGCAAAATGCATACAGAATGTGAAAATATGTGAAACCTTTCCTCCTTCTCTTTTCCAGAGGGGATCTAAACTGTTACCTCATGCAAGTAGCTGTGACTAAGAGCTTACCGTGAATTGCCAGGAGGTGGAAGATGAGAGAGGCTCCCAAGTGATGTCTCTGCCACAGTTGGTTTTGTCGACTGCACCGTATGTGATCACACCGCCATCACCATCTGCCTGCTCTGAATGAAAAAAGGCACGCTGAAACTTCCCCTGGTAAAACTCTCAGCCACAGCCAAGGACGGTAGCAATCCACCCGAACAATCAAAGATGGTAATCATGGGCTCTCATCACGGGATAAGGAGTGAGGCAAGTGCGAATTAAACCTGCAGAAAATCATGAACTTCTTTGAATCGTTTCCACATCATACACCTTCCACGGTTTTGAACCATTGGTCTTACGACCCATAGGACGCAGCACTACCACTGCAACCGAGCACTTGCTGCAATCGTTGAATAGGTGCAGATAAGGTGAGGGCTTGGTTCGTGGGTATTGGTCCAACAAATTTGCTTGTGTCAATGTGAGTTACCCACTGAGCTCGAATATCGACTTCTAGGCTTAGTTAAGGCTTCAACTCCTACTGACAACTAGTAGAGCCGGTCAGAGAAAAGAAAAATCATGAAATTGGGGAGGCGCAGATGCCACGTTAGCCACGTTGACCCTGTAGTAGAAAATCCTCTGGAGTATTGTTTTTACAACAGGGCAACGTGGTATCTGTGCCTCTTCAGGCCCATATCATTCATTTCCCTGCTCAACCAAGAGAAGAAGGTATCTCTCCTTCAAGTCCCACTCGGAAGGGTTCTTCGATTTTAATGTTGCTGTGGGGTTAACGTGAGTTAATGTGTAGGGGAGCGTTTGGATCTGTTTGCAAACCATGACTTTTACCTGAGATAATCACGACATATTAACTTGGGATTAAGGAAGATTCACTACCGTCCCAGATATGAGAAGCTTCAATTTACTAACCGTCCTGCTTCATAAAAACGGTAAACATCGGCGAAACAAGGCCTTGAAGCATTGCTTCTATGAAAGGCGGAATAGTCCCAATAGGTGAGAAGCTGTAGAATCCCAAACCAAGGATGCCGTCAAATGGCTGCTGAAAAACCTTATTGTGGCAGCCAGTTTTTACACACAGTGCATCCTTCGAACTCACCCTAGCGAATGAAGGTGGAAGTTTTTCCGCTTGTCCAAATTTGCACCTTGGAATAACCAGCTGATCTGTACGAGGGGAACCGAATCGAACTCTGTCTATGCCCACCACTCCTGATACTGTCCCGAAGCAGTACTAAAAGCTGGCAATGACCTAACAAAAATTAAAAAAAAAGCTGTAAGCATTCTGAAATCCGCCCCTAGCCAATCAAATCCACTCCATGGAGAGTAACGCTCAAGTGGGAACTAGAATAACATCATGAGCCTCTGAAACTCTCGCGACGGAGCTCACGTCCCAAAATCCGCATTCTACTTACCCTCTTGCAATTGTATTGTATTTCCAAGCTACAAAGGTCGATCAAGTAGGCGGTTCCCAAACCTTACTGTACTAGCGTGGTTTTGGTCAATATTCGAACAACAGACCTGAATGCTGCATGGATCTTCTATACCCCCATGTGACGAAGACTTCCTCCAATTGAACAGATTCTTGCCGTCGCATGAACTAGCACATTTCGCGTCGGGGACCCACAAGTTAGCAGATCCAGTGTCGATTACCACCTACGTAATACACGTCGTCCTTTTTCAGTAATACTCGAGGGCATACCGCAAAAACTGGGTCGATTGAATAATCGCTCACCCTGAATTCTTGCTCAGGAGTTCCGATAGTAATATTTCCAATGTATTCCACATCAAGGTAGTCATTGACCTGAAATTCATAGAACCAGTTTTTCGAATTTTTCTCACATCGTCCCGAACGATCACCAACGAACTCGCTCATATGGCTCTTCTCGGCGATGATTCAAAGTGCAGTAGTTCTTATCTTTGGGGTGGTGGGCATAGGTTCCGTCGCGGATCATCCTTGTTCTTTCCGATTCGATCTTGACTAGGCGAACCTGATACACACCGGCCAAAGCATAGCCCACTAGGGCCAAGAGAGCCAGTGACAAACGCATTGCACTGCAAGTATTCTGGTTAATTATTCACAGTTGTATGATATGGCTTTGTTGATCTCCACACGAGGTTGGTACTGGCAGTTTATTGGCTACGTTTCGGCGAGCTCTCCTTTTTCGGAGCCTAAAAGAAGGGAAATCGTCACGTGTATCCAAGCAAAAATACCCACACACCTCTTGGTAACCACCTAATCGTCACATATTGCAAGGAAGAAGGAACACTGTACCTCTATCAGATCCACTGGACCAGCCAACGAAAAGCGCAATACAGTAAAAATTGGGCCGTCCGCATTCAGGGTACCGCTTGGAACACCTGTCTTATAAGAGGGGCCAACTCCCTGTATATGACAGGCATTCTTCGCTCCGGTCTGCTTTTGGATTGATGACATGGATCCAGAATGCCTCGACGATTTTGCACGCGACCCAGATTTGCCATCCAAGTTCTGCTTGACCCGCACATATGGTGGTGGAGCTGTGCGCCTCCGCGTATTCTGAAGGAAAATTTGTAGACCACCCCAGCTAGCGCGCAATCTCTTTCCTTTCCCTACCAGGACAACTTGTACATATAGTCCGGAATTGGGCACCGACGGTCGTAAAGACTGTTCCGAACCAATCGGCACATCAAGTTGGCAGATGGAACAACGATGACGACCATGTCACAATTTGCGCAGTGTAGAGGCAAGCAATGGGACAACGGCCGACATTCCTGAGCGAATTCCCTGCTTATGGGTTCCGAAGAGGGCGATTTCGCCGAAACCTTGGCCGATAAACTGTCAATACCATCCTCGTGACACGTTTAACGAATCTGTACCCTACAACTACCAATATGCCGGGTTATCGAGGTCGAACATGGCGTCTAAGTATTCAACTTTCTGTGAATGTTACAGATCTCGCATGTGTTCGCTAGCAAAGAGGAGAGTGGAAGAGATGTGGGGAGCTTGAAGTATCCATAGCTCTTGACTTACCCTGCCCCACGAATATACTCCTAATCATGAACTCTGCGCTAAGCAAGGTTCATGATTAGAAGCATATTCATCCGAAAGTAATTTGTTTATTTATTCATTTGCGCACAATAACGCGCTCCCGAAAACTGTCAGAAGAATACTATAAAGTACATAAGTTGGTGAGTGACTAACAAGATAGAGATGAACTAGTAAAAAAGCTCAACACAAGGGATAAAAACAACCGAAAAGAAGAGACAGCCTCAAACTGTCGGGAGTATGGAATGATTCATGTGACCGAAAGAAATGTAAGGCAGAGCCAAGGAGTGAAGAGAGGACTCGCTAGTCAAGCAAGGCAAAAGCTCAGTAAGAAACCAGGCAGGGAAGGAGTCTCCTTCTAAAATAAGGTGGAGAGTAAGGTGCCCAGAGTCGTACATGAGCGCATTTATCAACGGCAAACTGTAACACAGACCCGCACCACTCGGCTATGGTGCCCAGTCGTCACAACAGTGGTCTCAGGTAACCGAAACTTTAAAACCAAAGTATACCAGCCGCCTACGTAGAACCGCCAAGTGATTAACGTCAGGAGCTAGCCACTGGCATGCAGGACCTGACACCTTCATACCTCGTAATTATCAAAGAGTAATAGAGGTGCTGGCACCCTGGGTGCAGCAAGGAATCCGAAATCGTAATCAAAACTTTGATGTCGTAGATATTTATGTTGAACCGTTTCGAGCTTCACCTGAGTCCTTATCATCATAGCGCAATATTTCAAAAGCCAAATACGTCACCAGCCCTCGTGTAAACAGGTGAGTCACATCAAGCGCTCATCGGACTATGAACATAAGTAACGCACGAAACAATGTAAAGATTGAGTCTCACAAGTCCTTGGTCGTTATCAACAGAAGCAATATTGGAAAAAAAACAATGAGCGTCGTTTTCCTGTATGTTAACACAAATGAATCACATGCGGTGTTTTCTGGACAAGCAACAATGCACCAAACAAGAAAAGATTGAGTCTTATAAGACTTTAGTACTCATTCTTTTGGCTTTGAACTATCAGAATAATTTTGTTGATTTGCCCTCTACACTGCGTCACGTATTCGACCTGTGCCATAACAGCAAAATGTGATTTGCATATTCTCCGGGAAGTCACTTGAACGGACGTTTTTCATTTCACACAGCTGTGCAAAGAAATGCGACTGGTTAGACAGCTCCACCGGAATTTCTGCTCTTGATTTTGGCTAGTGATTTTTTGAGTTACTCTCAATTGAGCCTCCGCTAGCGAGCGCTCGTAAAATGGTTCCTGCAATCTTGTGATCAAATCTTCCGTCGGAGTCGTACTTACCATTACTCGCAAGCGGTCCTTAGCCGCTTTATTCTAAATTTACTACGTTGTCCGATATGTAATGTCGTTCTGCTTTGGATGGAAATTCCCCCAATAAAGTCCTACTTTTCTTCAAACTCTACGGCTTTCAACATGGAATGCCTGCTTCACAAAATTTTTCATTCCTTCTCCATATTATAGTGAACAGTTTGAATATCAGACATGCTAAAGGAGACTGGTCGCTGACAATTAGCCAAACAAGCAACCGGCTGAAAACTCTATGTCGAGAAATCAATGAGAATAATTGAACACGCCTCTTCTGAATATTCTAACTTCTTCTTGTCCAAATAGCTGCCTCGTTTTTTTTTTGAGTTTCACGGCAAAAGTGGATGGTGCCCGCTACATTGTCGCAATCGGAATGGAAAACTGCAAGGCTTATCGGTCATTACACCAGCGGAATTTTTACAAGGTTCGTGACTCGCGCAAGGTACATTACTAATTCATTTCAGCTAATGGGACATAAAGCTTAACTTAATTGCCATTGACAGTTTTCGCCATTCCAGCTTCGCATGGCACACGCTTGAAATTCTACTTACATACTCGCACCCTTTGGTTCTTGTGTTTGCGTCTAGTAAAAGGCATTTGAGTGAATGGGTCAACGCTGTTCTGAATGTCCTTGTGCGAGCCGGAGTTCTTCCTGCATATTTCCGTTTGCTCAAAGAGTGCCTTTCTAACACATAAACAACCACTCGGCTGTTCGCCCCAAAATGAAAATCCCAATTGACATGAGACCAAGGCGGACAAAATATCTTCGAGATCGGTCGCGGCTGCACTACAGTATGCTATGTCAAACCTTGATTGCGAAGACAAAGAATACCCCTCCAATGGGAAAAAATCGGAAACCTGACAATATCGTTTCAGTCTTCACGAATACTGCTGAAATGGAAGAGATGATCAACGAACTCAGGTCCGGCAGGTTTGAAGATTGGCTTGAGAATGAATATGTCTAAAAGGCTGGCTTGAGAATGAATATGTTTAGAAGGCAAATGATGGTAAAGAAGTGGAGTGATATGGGTGAAACATTGTAAAGTTGGCAGGGAGAGCGCTACAAAAGTGGAGTCCAACACGTATTTGGGAAGATGGCTGATCATTACGAAAAACATCATTTTTGAATTGAACCGCAGAACATGGGCAGCACAGGCAGCTTTCGGATCGATTCGCGCAGTAACAGACTGAATAAGCGACTCAGAAGTTAGAGCCTCGATATCCAAAGCGACAGCGTTGCCAGTGTGTGCTACGCTACTGAAATCTAGCCCAACAACAAGTCACCAGGCTTTACAAGCTGCTCACCGTGTTTTGAGAAGGTGCTTTAATAAGAATCACCAAACGGCAGCAGTGGAAGCAAAGTCTACGAAGGCCAGTCCGAAAGAGCAGTCACGCTTCAAAGATCCGCTTCTATACATGACACCGTCGATAGCATCGATGGACCGGTCACTTAGTTAGGCGTACTATTAAGACATGGAGTTTGCGCGTGACGGAATACTCCCAAGAAACAGAACGAGACCCTAAGAACGTTCATCAACAGGTGCTTATTTTCAAAACATTCTAGAGAACTCGGCCTGCACTGGATTCAAACTGCCAAATATTGAGCCATATGAAGGAGTTTTGTTCCCCACCGAGAGAACGTCATTTTATAGACTATCAAGGTATCAAAGTAGGTACATTCACAATTAATGTTGAAGGGATAGTTTTGTAGGTCATGCAGCTCTCTTCTGAAAAGTGTACTTCTACTACATAAACCCCTAAATTAAGTGTTGTTTCGAATGTACCCTTGCGTCAACAAATGAGAAGCGTGTCGAGTGAAGACATATCGCAAGTGACGACACCTCCACAAAATGTGAATTCATTTGTAATTTCAGTTTTGTCAATAAAATGTTTAGCCTGTTGCAGTTGCAATCCATGAAATGCCAATAATTACAACTTTCATCCACTAACGATCAGCTACCACTATGAATCAATAGTCACCAATTTTAGTTACCGTTGCCGCTTGTGGTTTAACCCTTTCGGCCCTGGCGGTGGTAAGCCACCATCAAATTCAAATGTCTACATTACCGCTGCAAAAGCATATTTCTTCTAATCCTGCTAGAGCTTGCTTTAGTCAACCTTCCCATTCCTAACTATGTGTTGAACCCGCTGTTTCATTCTAGGTTGCTGTTAGAATTGGAAGTAATTGTGTACAAGTGCAACAACGAATCGACCCTGGTCCCCTAAACTTGCCAAATAAGTGTCACTTTCTCCTAAAATACTTGAAGTAGATCCATTCTCTTAACAAAATTATGGGATATAATGTTATGCAAGATTATAAACTTTTCCGTCATACTTGTGAAATTTGGGATTGTTTCGACAAAAGCTCAAAAACTAAGAAGGTGGGGCAATATCCAGAGCTTCCTAGTTTTGTAAATTGTAATCGATTAGCTTCCAAATTTTGCTATAGTGATATTTATGCGCTCACAAGTAATAAACGGTAGCTAGAAAAAATTTTCTCCGCAGAGAAAAATTCAGGTCTGAAAGGGTTAAGGGTCTGCACTCTAACAGCTCCTCGTTTTTTGTCACAGCGGGTATGGGCGTTTTTGTGTATGTGTGTCTGTCCGCCTAAACCATGAAGTTATAAGCATCAAATAAACAAGCTACTAGCAAAAAACTGGGCGAACTTTCGCGATACGGTACTGTTTGGCATGAATGTGATAACACCTTAAACGACTCCGCGGGGGTGGTCAAAAAAGGAGACACTTCATTCCACAATCAAAGTGCTATCAATGTTTGCCATGATTGCGATAATACCCCCAACGATTCCAAAAACTGGGCGAACTTGCACGATCCGGTACTGTTTGGCATGAATGTGATAGCACCTTAAACGACTCTGCGGGGGTGGTCAAAAAAGGGGACACTTCATTCCACAATCAAAGTGCTATCAATGTTTGCCATGATTGCGATGAGACCCCCAACGACTCCAAAAACTGGGCGAACTTGCGCGATCCGGTATTGTTTGGCATGAATGTGGTAACACCTTAAAAGACTGGGGGGTGGTCAAAAAGGAGACACTTCATTCCACAATCAAAGTGCTATCAATGTTGCCATGATTGCGATAATACCTCCAACAACTCCACGGGGTGGCCAAGAAGGGACACTCCACTCCACAATTGAAAAAATAAATTAAACAAAACAAAACATAAATTGCACATATAAACGTCCAAATGTTCTTTTTCACCGACGACATCGGAAGAATTTTCCTTAAAAACGTACTGTATTACTCGACAAAGGTCAAGCTGGTACTAGTCGGCACGTGTACCATTGCCACTTTATCCGCTGGCCGGGGGGTGCCCTGCATAGTCAGAACTACTGTCTCTAGGATATCCACAAATTGAACTGAAAAAATGTACTTGCTTTAGGTTGGGGCGATCACGGTGGATTTCCTCGAGCTGGCCAGATGAAGGCAGATGACATCATATTTGGAACGGTAGGGGCAGTGAAGGATTCGCTTATTTACAGCGGCCGTTTCAAGCAATGTTTTGCTGTACATGTTCCATCCGCAGCGGCTCCACGAGCCAATGCTTAGTGATTCTTGGCATTGGCGGAGTATCTCTTTTTTGGCCACCTTTTCTATTATACTCTTAGGCACCGTACAACATAATGTCGTTTGTCTCAGTTGAGGAAGGTTAGGGGAATCTACCATGGGAAATCAATATATCAGGGACCTTTTTGCTGATAAGGCTTGTCAATTTCCATCATTATTGACAATTTAACTTTCCCTAATTTTTGATCTTTTTTGAACAGGGGCTAGTGTTCAAATTCGCATTTGTATCAATTGCCTTCGAAGTCGGACCGAGAGCTACGAGAGGTCTCCCCTCATACAGTCAGATGGTAAAATGCTAGCGAGTAATTCGATGAATACATTGTTTTATTTCCTGAGTTCTGCATCGAAATATTGCTGGTCCGAAACCCTTAGTGGGGAAACAGCACTAACCATAAGTTCTGCACAATACCTAGTCCTACAGAGCCCAGTTCAAGTCATACAGCATGGTGCTGCGGTGGCAGGTGGATTATATGTTGTGTAAAAGGACAGGAGGAGGAGGATAAAAACCAACCGCTAAAGCCCAATCGAACCTTGAAGCGAGGGATCACGATAAGACTGGATTCATAGTGGGAGTGCTGAATAACGCCCCTATGGTGAAAAATGCAAAGAAATCCGTTAAGAACGCACAAAATGGGGCTCCTTTCTTTGCCCATTGACCTCCGATAATGGACGAGCCAGCATACCTAGGGGTCGTTTTCGATTGTTACCCAGTACTCCCATTATGCCAACTAGCTCCATGCCTTTCCATAGCTCATCTTACGGAAAAGTCATAGGGTGCGGCCGCTCAGAGTAAAATATCCTTTAAAACGATAATTGAACGACAGCTGTGCTGGAGGCGGAGAACAGGCCAAGGAGGAGCTCAGGGAGATTGGCAAGCCAGTGAGCTGCAGCTAGCACACTTTAGGTCGAAAAGATCACATCTCGCTTCCTCTGCTGTTGTTTGACTACAAATTCCACTAGCGCAACACCTTTTGTATGCATACGCAGCCTTCCACGAGGTGTTATTGTCACACTTCAGAGAGAGCTCAGCGAAATTCGTCAAGCTTACGCAAGGAAGGGAAATAGCGGTGTGACCGGGGTGAAAATCTGGTTTGGCATGATGTGAAAACAAGAGAATTCGGATGGATAATTCGCAACCGGAGAAAAGCATTAGTTATGTCCCATCTGATACATTCGTTAAACGTTTTACTAGCTAGCGGACTGCATTCGCTTTCAGCCCGTCATGCTGATCGATAATATTTCACTAATTCGGGAATGGCTCAGGAAGCATATGGTGTAAAATCAAGCTATCTGTTGCCTTTGCATGGAAGTATTATATCTTCATATCTGTAAAATGCACACACGTGAAAAGAATAATAGTAGGAAATTTAGTACAACTGCGATGTGCCAGATAATGCGCGCTCAAACGACATTACCATCATCAAAAAACTAACCAACAACATTTTGAAAAGCCTTATCAAGGAAGGAAAGAGAATTTTCAAGCAGTACACTAATGATTTTCACTTACGCTTGAAGCTTGACCGCGACAGTGATACCTCTAACACTGCCCTATGTAAGCCTCCGCAGCTACACTCATGCCGCCATTCGCTCTTGCCATAAGAAGCTCCCACACATGTTGAGAAGTATGAGTTTGGGAAACGGGACTCCACTATTTTCATTGAAATGCTACTGGAGAATGGGTGCATGATGAATAGATCAGAATATCGCGCTCCAGAACACAGAGGAACGGTGAGAAGGTGCTAACGTGAGCAGAATTCGATAAGCTTTCAATCAGACAGTTGAGTGATAGAGAAGTGATAAATTAATAAGGCAATCTTCAGATAGTATAAGTTTTGTACAGTAAGGCTTCAAACGCTGTGGATGTCCCAAGGTGGCGCTTGTTGCTTCACCAATGTCTGGCACTTCTTATCTCGCCATCACTTATCTAGCCTACCCGCAGCCTCTGGGTACGAATGCGCCGCACGACTTGCCGCGCGGACGCCGCCCGCCGTCTGAACGGGTGATCTTACTATGTGGCGATTGAATTGACCGTCTCTCCCTGTCGAATGGATAGTTGGAGTAAGGCTGCTCGTAATCTGAATGA
>KZ345282.1:132654-143682 GCA_002352805.1 Teladorsagia circumcincta
CTCTAGCGAATCGAGCGATTCGCAAAGTCTGACATCGGCCTTGGAGTGCTTGCGTATGAGGTGTAGTAGTACATGAACTCTCAACCCATTCGCGACCCACTTAACATTTCCCACCTTGTGAACCCATTTGAAATATTTCCCTTGACCAATTCTGTTGTGGTGATCGTCATCTAATCCACTTTCATTCAGTATCATGGCTTTTAAATATTTATTATACAATGAAAATCTGGTGGAACTCAATTTAAAATAGGTGATCATGTAATGAAGCTGGAGGTAGGGAGATGTCTGGGGACGAAAACGAAGCAAACGAAACCCCCGATCACTCATAAGAACGTATGCTGTTTCACGCTACCGTAACTGGCGCCTTTTCTCGCAACGTCACGTGCCGCCAAATTGGAAGGCGGGGTTTGCAGATCAGGGTGTGGATTGTCGAGCGAGTTTCTAGCGTCTTTGCGGACATTTGAAGCCGCAGAAGGGGCGCGACATCAAACTGGCCCGCTTGTCTAATGCGATCGGGGATGCAACGGTAAGAGTGCCTTATATCGCATCATTAATTCAAACGGCTACGGCTTCGCTGTTTATGCTAAGCCTCATGCAGATACGCCGCTCTCTCAGTGGAAAAAGTGCGAGTCCACTAATCGAAGGCTTCTCTACGGTCGTCTCTTTCCTCCATTCCTCCACCCGCTCCATGTAGAAGCATTCCATCCTACAATCCCTTTTAAAGTTAGCCGTCATGAAATATTGGTCGAGGATTTGCTCCAGCGCACTGAACAGTAGGATCAATTTCTCGAAGCGCCTAGTGACCTTTGGAACATTCGGTTTACTAACCACATTGTAGGCTGTTGCTGCTTCCTCATAGCCATTCATGGAAAGTTCTGACAGTGCATATTTTCAGCAACTTCATGCGCTATCGTCATTCGTGATGGATCAGGTGAAGCTATGGTTCTTTTATTTCGTCTATAGGATAGAGTGCTCTTTTCCCAAGATCTTATTACTATGTGTGTTAGTGAACTGTTGTTTCAACCTTCCATTAACTCCCCAGCAAAGGTCAGCTGTTGCGGTGATGAATTTTCGGGTGCAATACTTCCCCCTTTGACGGCTCTCTGTGCAACCCCATCCCCCACCCTCGCTACGTTTGTTCTAGAGACAGAGGATTGGTGCCACCTAGAAATTGTTTCGAAAACGCTGAAAAATTATCGTAGAAGCAGCGTATGCTGGACGGTAAGGCCCATTACGCTTGTTTCAGAGGCGAAGGACAGGCATGAACCTGCTGGACAACTCGCAACTTCTTTTTTTTCCAGCGTTTTTCCATTTTCAAATATAGCTGAATTAATTGACTCTAACCATTGCACTTTATTACACAGCAACATCACGATTCCTTCAGATTATTTTTTCTGCCCTCAGTGAATTGAATTCAAGAGCATGGCCCTAAAAACCCCGCTTTGGGATGCGCCGCGCCCGCTCTCATTTTGTTGAGTCGCGGTGCATTGGAATGAATACCTTTTGCAGAGATTGCAAAAAACAGCCAACCAATCCTAGTAGTGCTGCTAGAAGCCAACCTGTACCATGATATGGCTACATTTAGACATGACTTACTCAATGCGCTCATCATTACTTTTGCAGTCAATTTTTTTAGCATAACGCATACCTCCCTTTCGAAAAAAAAAAACGAGAAAGCGTCGGGTGCAGACCATACACAAGTGGCGACGCCCGCCACAAACTGTAAATGTTTTCTGCCATTGAAACGATTGACCTGTTGCAGTCGTATTCTATCAGTTGTCACTAATTGCAACTATCATTTACCAAAATCAACAATTACCATGAACCACTACCGCTTAGATTCACTTGAAGGCCGTCGTCATTTGTGGTGTATGGTTTGCACAAGATGCTCTTCTCGTTGTCTGAAAGGAGGAGACTCGAATAGACACAAAGCCAGCGACGATCGGTGATTTTTAGAGGCCTTTGATTTTCACAGCCCCAGCTTCTCTGTACCTATACCATCTCTCCTGCCTCTGTCGATGAAAACAGTGCTCTGCGTTCCGCCACTGACCATTGCGATTACGGCCCCCTTCCTTCCATGGACCTAAAACGACCCCCTAGTTGATAACAAACAGACGCTTGACCCTGATCTAGGCAGTAAGTACTAGCAGGAGCTCAGCACACTATACCATGATTGAACACAGATACGAACCCAGACCTAAACTGTACAAGGCACATTTTTCATCATTCAGGAAGTGGCGTGGACAGCAGACCAGTAGATGAGTGGGAAGATTCGTCAGGAAGTGGCTGGGTGGATGGCTCTGGTGATGATCTGTATGGTAAAGGCCTTTTTTCCAGGGACACAACATATTTGAATTAAAAAAAAAAACATTTTTAAGAGACCTGCCCGCCTAATATGATTTCCGCCAAGTGTGTACCAATTTGTGAAGCTGACTGCACCAATCCACAGGTATGAAAATTAGTACAAGTGGTTCTTTCTCTTGTTTGAACCGTAACCGTTAAATTCTTCTGTTTAAGGGACCTACATGTGACGGAATCATATGTGGAGACGAGGATACTTGTTACTGTAAACAGGGATACGTCCTTGTGTCAGCTGATGACCAGTATCTTGGTTGTACGATGCCCGAAGACTGCAACAACTGATGGACACCTAGCTGCTGTTATACAGTAGTGATCAAAAGTGTTCGTCGGAATGATACTTCACGCATTTTTTCTTCCCTAAAAAAAACTTAAAGGCACAACCCAGGCAGAAGTGGTGTGTGCGATTCCATTCGATCTGTATGATAGGCTGGAGGGCAATCACAGATGTGGCATTCCTGTGCAGGGAAATCCCCGACAAGAGCGCTAGGGCCTTGCGAAATGAGTGGGGATTTTCTCTTTCACCAGGCTGTTGTCTGGCGCCCTCTCATCTTTTGCACTCCCTCGCCTCATACTCTCCTCTCGCCGCTTGATCTCTCAGCTCCTTAGCACAGCCGATTGCGAAGACGAGTAGGCTTCAATCTAAGCGTCTTCGACCGATTCTTTTCCTTTTTCTATGCTGTCGGCCCATTTCGCGCCAATACATTCGTATTCGAGTACACGAACCCCATCAATTTGATCCTTGGGCATGCCTTAAATCAATATCTGAACAATTTCTTCCTTGCCTAAGAATCAAGAATTTGACAACGCTGAAAGACATAACATACCAATATTGGAGGCAGCCATTCCAGTGAAGAAAAATAATGGACGAAAAACAGTTTAGACGAACACTTCTGACCGCTACTGCGTGTAGGATCATTTCTCTTCTACATAGGACGACATTTCCATCCAACTGCCACCAAAGAATATATAAACCTCTTTACGTTACCATTTTCCTTGTTTTTCGGTTTAGTAAAAAATACCAGCACTAATTCAACTTACAGCTGTACTTAGACGAAGAGAACATATAGTCAGAACACCATTCAACTGGGTGATCCACTTTGATAACAACTAGGAAGGAGTTTATGCTAAACTTCAGTAAAAACATAACAACGACATGACTATCAACAATAACAAACACCGAGTTAATAAGAACAACACGCAACAATATACCTGATGTCAACAACCGGATCAAAACTTTGTGTGTCACCTCTCCATCAATTCTTCACTTTTTTGAGTTTTCTTTTAATTCTGTCGGGTAGCTGCTGGACCATAATCAATCCGTGGTAATACAAGAGATGACAAAGCGCCTGTACTTCAGCTCCGTTCATTTGCTCAGGCATCTCTGAGAGGGACATCCATTCGGGGTAGCTGTTACAGAGAGCATTGAAGCCACTCACGAACTGAAACATTCCCAAGTTAGAAGATATCAGAATGCCTTTCTACGGAGGCTATGGCTACCTCAATTGGCAACTCAAAAGTCTGCTCAGGGAGTCCTTCATAAAGGCGAGAATTTGCCATTCGATGAGCAATGTAGCAACTGTCTTCACTTTCAAATAGCAGTCTGAGCGTACAAAAAAGGATTGAGGGCGACAGCAAACTCACAAAATCGTTTAAATAATGCGACATACCTCTGCGCATGTCTTCGAATGAGCTTAACTTTAGAGCTTGGACGGAACTCCATCACATTACCATGAAGAATGTCCATTCCACATCCAATCACACTGTGGGATTTTTCCTCTAGAAAGGACTTGTGAGTGTCGTATTTATCCTTCAGCTTGCCATTGTGAGGGTCAATCTAAGGTTTGGAATCTTGAGGCAGCCCTGCATCACAATAATGAGATGCGGCTACCCTACGATACCATCCCTTAGATTAACCCGCAGCAGTCCAACTAATTACATCAAACCCCCGTCGAATGAGACGATCCGAGGCAATGAACACGATGGCTAAAAGATGGGGTGGTTTTGAATACGTAATTGGGCGACATTGATGGAAAGACCTAGGCGCGATGGGCTGGGCGAGCACGTCAGGACGCTGAGACGCCGACGGGTTAGCGGACGAGTTGCAGCGCGGGCTATGCGATGTGGGACGGACTGTACAACATTCTGATCAACTTGACGCGAAATTACTACAAAAAGTGCTGAGACTCGTCCGCAGACCCGTCTGCGCCTCCGCCTTCTCGCCGCGCGGCAGGCCATCTGTCGGGTACCCCTCTTAGCGCACTAATTGTAAGGGGAGACGGTCCACCACTGACGTCCAATGAGGTCATCAAAACCACTCTCCCCTCCATCCATCGCGTTCACTGCCTTTGAATAAACGAAGAAATGGTGGAAAAGGCTAGTTGCAGATGAGGAACCACCATTTAACAGCATTTAACAGGTTTTTCAAACACCCTTTTCTGAAACGTATATTGGTACCAACCTGGTGTGAGCAGAGGAGGTAATGCAGTCCTCATAAAGGCACGAGCCATTAAATCTATGCCACCGTCGCAGACTTCTCTTAGCGAGTTTCGGAGAACCGTCATGTGACGATCAACCACTGTCTTCCATCTGAATGTTCACACAAATATACTCAATTTCGGAAGATGAGAAGAGCGTCAAGTGCAGACAATACACCACAAGTGACGACGGCCAGAAAAACGTGGCTTTTCTTTCCTTGCCAACGTCACTTGTGGGGCCATATGCTATCCTTCCCCGAAGTTAGGTGACCAAAGCTCAATTTGAATTTATTTGTTTCGAACAATATAGTTTCTTCACTTTCGCTACATGTTTGCTTTACCTACATACATACATTAAATGTAGGCCCTTATTAGGACAATCCCAGTTGGGAACAGAGAATTTTAAGGGATTTTCGTCCTCTAACACCTTCGGGGATGATAGCATACGGCCCGTGGTATGTGGTCTGCACTCGAGGTTCTTCTCGTTTTCCGAAAGTACATATCCTAACGATCAGCTGGAGCAGGCTTCGATTGGTTGAGCACAATATTGTTATCAATTGAGTTTGATTCAATTAAGCACAAAAGTAAACAAATTCTATGGTTATTCTAATTCTCTGGTTAGTGTTCTTTGGTCTTACAGGCACACTTACAAAATACAGCAGTGGGATTAAAAACCACTATACATGCTTACTCGTCTTCGAAATGCTCCTCCATTCGGTAATCAATCTCAGCTACACCATTCATGTCAAGCATTCCAACCGGTAGCGATTTGCGCAATTTCCAACGATTCTTTGCTAGGCTCGTCACGGCTTCAGGTACCTAAATCTCCCTATACTATCTCGGACCAGATGAATGACTTAGGACCAGCCACTGATTGAGATACTAACGATTTTCTCTAGGAGATCGGCAAACGTCCATAACCTCCCACTTGAAATGGTGATATGTAGCGAATGAACATCGTCATCCGTCGTGGCCTGAAAACCGGTGAAAAAAAACTTCACACAACAGACATTTCCTCCGAAAGATTACGTTATGAATAAATCCACGTGGAATATATAGAAGATCGCCAGCCTCGATCCAGCCTTCAAAAGTTGGCTTGCGATCCTTCATGTCCTCATCAGTGAAATTTCCTGAAGAAAACGAATAAGGTAAATTACAGGGAGTCATCTCGCTTGCGATCTTACCACTAGATTCCCTCGGCAATTCGGTATCCCTAGAATCTGGAGCATACACTTTCCAGTACTTCCTGCCTTCCAGCTGAAGTAAAAATGCATCAATCTCATCCCAATGAGGTGCGAAACCAGCAGAGCCGGGTGGTGTTAGGTATCTGAAAGTTACGACCGTTTCCTATCGCTTAAGTTGAACCCTCACCAGGAAGGTCATTCAGGATATGGAGCGCTTTTTGAAAACGGTTTTTTGCTCAATAAAGGGGTGCATGCATGGAGTGCAAAACAAGGCTCCATTTTTTCTGAGCGGCCCTCCGAGTGCCAAAAAAGGAGTGAAAAAAGGTTTCTCCGGAAATCGCTGTTTTCCGACCTCCAACCTGATTCATATCACTCGTAGCGTTGAGGGGGGGGGGGGGGCATGACAAGAGGTCTCCTCCACCTGAACACTGAAAATAACGTTAAACAAGGCCAAAAATAGAAATTGTACGTGAAAAGTGCTTAAAAGTATAAGGGAGTCTCATCAGAGCCGTTGAGATCTTCATGATAACGGTGGTCGATGGTTGAGTGGATAGCGAGATGGACTCTGGTTGGCACGGGCTGTTCGGGGTTGTTGGGTCGGTTCCCGCACACGCTCGGGTTTTTGCATTTCTTCAATTATCTCGATTTTACATTCGCGTGTGTTTGCGCGTGAACTTAACCCTCATAAATGTCATTTTTGAGAACTTTCTTCCCCAATTCTGCGATAGTTTCTCCTTACCATGTGTTTTCAGTTATGTTCAAACTTCCATTTATTAGCAAAGAATAATTAGCAGTTATGATAAAACCTAATAAGGCATCTAAAGCACAGACGCCGACCACACCAACTGCACCTAACGAAAGCCAAAAAAGTGCAATTGCTATTTTCTTCTCAAGGAACAACATTTCATTTCCCTAGAGTGCATATCCTGCCGGCGTTGAGAGATGTCCAGGATGTTCGCCGATATACCCAGCGGTCCCCAGGCACACGTCATGCATGGATGATATTAGGTGGTGACGCTAGACCTCCCCATGGCCAGGAACTGCTATCATTCCAGAAATGACTCCAAATAGACTGCCTGCGTGACGTGCAGACTATGGGCTTACCCATGTCCCAATTTTTGTGTTCGGGTCAAAACCTCGATTTTCTCTGAAACTGCAGCTATAAGGGTAATTATAGGCGCTAATACGAATCTGACGTCCATTTTTCGATGGAGATGCGATATTGCGCTATTTTAGCCTCATTAGACATCATTTCGGCGCCGCTTGAGAGCCATACAACTTTCACCCCAATTTTGGGCAGAAAGGTGATCAGAAATTTCAGTTATAACTCTGATCGTAAGCATAGTACCTATTTTCATCAGTGGCGATATTTGGCGTCATTTAAGAGGCGCTAAAGTGAAATGCAAAATTTTGTCATCAGCCGGGACTGATCCCTCGACCGGTTTTTATTCCTTTTTTGGCATTCAGAGGGCCGCTCAGAAAAAATGAAGCCTAGTTTTGTACTCCATGCATGCACCCCTTTACCATGCAAAAAACCGTTTTCAAAAAGCGCTCCATGTCCTGAATGACCTTCCTGGTCAGAAATAAACTCATGAACAAATCGATTAATACTCACGTGTTTGCCCCAACGAAACAGCCGAACAACTCCTGCAGAACTTCACACAAATACCATACACGATTATCGAAAGTCTGCGGATTTACGAATTGCACAGAGCGACCCAACTAAAAAGTAAGTCTCGACTACCTGACTGATCAGTAAAAGATTTTATTGGAAAAAACTGTATCGAATCACCCACCGACAGGTGCTCTTTAATGTGATCAGGATAGACACGACCTTTCCCATTCAAAGTCAGACGAACACCATCCTTATATTCAGCTATGTTGATGTTTGTACCATACTCGAGATGATTCTATAAAAATGCCTACTCATTGAAAATTTTCGAATCTCAAGCAAATAGGACCCTGTTGGCAAATGATGAGTTGTTGGCACCACAACTAAAGCACAACCCCGGATCAAATTGGAGGAGTAACGGCGCTCGATAATGGAAGTGTAAATAATGAGCTTATTAAAAACGAAACCACAAACAAAGCGGCGGATTGTGGAATACCGACGTCAACGAAGCATTTAGGAAAAAACTTCTCTACACCCCTTTGAGATGAGGGGGGCGCATGTGTGGACGTGATCCTCAACTTGCCTGCTCCATGGCTCAACCCGCGCGTATCTGAATCACCCGCTACGTCGTAAGTCACGAGCCACAGGGTGTACGCACGGTATCCCATCCACGGGCTCACGTTTGCTCACATTGCAAGGTCCTAGCCCCATTGTATTTTGAATTGTGACAACGTCACTTGTGTAAGACTTGTGGACATCTCTATGCTATTCACAGAAAAAAGTTCCATACGACTTCATTTAGTATTGCTATTCAAGCAAAGTTGTTCGCTCTACATGGTATAAGACTTTGAAAACACCAACTCACATTCTCCAAGAGTTCAACAAAGTGTTCAGTGGAGTACAAATTGCTGTAATAATTTGGAGTCCCACGTTTCGCAATGAGCGCATTCGATTGAAAGAAGTCCCTAAATGAATTGTTCAGAATCAACAATGGGCGGAAACTTAGAAAATTGTTGCAATTTCGGATAAACCAACTTAAAGAAAGACTGGACATCACATGGGGCAACCATCCAAGCAAAAGCACGAGTCGCTGTAACGCTAGAATCTTCGTCGGTGAACGGAAACTTGTCAAAATCCGGAAGAACCAATATTGCATCCGACTCAGTGCTCTGAAACGAAGTACTAACTTTAAAAAATAAATGTTAAGCGATTTAACTAGATAACACACTATCACTAAGTCAATAGTGGTCCCCAAATTCAATTAAATCAAGTTGAACAGAATACCTTAAGCACTACTGCTTCTCTGTCTTCACCAAGGCTTGCTTCACCATCTGAATCTTCACCGCTTAAATCTTCATCTGATGAAATATCCTCTTCTTCATCAGACTCGTCCTCAATATGAGCGCCCTTAAGAAGCCATTTAACCTGTTTGTCTGATCATCACAGCACAGCGCGATGTAGAATTATTCATTACCAATGCAGAAAAAAAAAAACTAATGATGACCGAATGGGTACCTCTTCATCCTCTACTTCCTCACCGTCCGATGACTGCTCAATGTCCTCGCTAGCATCACTGTGTGATGGCTCCTTAAGGATAAGAATGCTATCTGGATACGTGGAAAGCTAAAAAGCGTCGGAACGCACTATCACGAGATCACGGTTGCGCTAATAAGTCAATGGCCCAATGTGAGCACCTTAGGAAAAGTGTCAGGGAACTAGGAGGACAATTGCACTCCCTGGAATATGTATACCTGGGAACAAAATCACCATGACTTGGGAGATGAATTTTTAACCCCTTCCCACACCGGGCTTATCTACACATTCTCACAAGTTTTCATTAAAAATTTCCACTTCCAACCATTTCCCGAAATCGCGATCGCTACCCCGTCGAACTTGGCACAAACGACGACCGACCTTGTACGATACTGGTGACACCTAATAAAAATGTAAAAGAAACTCACTTCTACGAAACTAACTTTTCGATTATCCCCTACTGCTTCATCATCGGTAGCATCTTCTTCTGCACTATCATCTTCTGCTTCCTCATCTTCTTCATCAATCTCTTCTTCGTAGTCCTCATCCTCATCGGAATCTATACACAACAAACTTGGTGTGTCAATTTGTAAGTCTGTAGATATTCCCATTTGTCTGAGTGTGCGTCACGTGTAGCGCTATGAGAAAGATATTTTGCGGACGCACACTCAGACAAAGAGGAATATCTACAGACTTACAGATTGAGGGTAGTGACCACTAATGAGGGTAGTGAAGAATTTAGTGATGAAGTCAAGCTAACTAGATGTTGTTATCGTAGTATTAATTTTTGTTGAATAGACCGCTCCCTTTTTACCACTTTTTGCCACATGCCCTTTCAGTTCTCGAAGTGTTGACCACACAAAAGAAGTGCGCACTGGCGACAGGGATGAAAGTTGAGAAAAGGGATAACTAGGTCACTGCTGGTGAAAACATTAGTATACCATTGAGTACAACACTAATGAAACCTTTTCGCTCGTGCAAATTGAGATCGTCATAAATTTAGTATCGCAAGACCCGACAGACTAAAATGCAGCTGGCAGAACGGCCAGCGACATGAGCATATGGGGTTGATTTGCCAAGCGTCAGTGTCAGGTAACAAACTGTCTCTCATTTGACTGGTCAGAGAGCTATGCACAACAAAAGAGATTAGGATTGAAAAGGTCATCAGGTGACCGCCTAAGGCCGATGTCAGACTTTGCGAATCATGCAATTCGCTACTAGCGATTCGCCAGCGTCCGCGGTCGCGTTGCGGTACTAGCCAATAGAGCCATTCACTGGCCGCGACGCGACCGCGGACGCTAACGAATCGCTCGATTCTGATATTGGCCTAAGAATTGCCATGGATATGTGTATAGCGGTAAAAATATTGACAGTAATAACTGCTTGATGGCAATTTTTGCAAAGATTGTCAAATAGTAAAGATGAAAGGGAACAAAACATCGACGTACCATAAGAACCGTCACTCTCTAGCCCGTCCATGTTTTCTTCATTTTCTGTAAAAACATTTTGAGCTTGCATTAATTGCAAAACTGTTGCTGAAAAAAGGTCCACAAAAGAGGTATGGAGATCTTTCCCAACTTGATAATCACTCCCAACACACTACAGCAAATGAAGCTCTCTGAGAGAGATAGAGAAAGAGCGCATCGCGAATGCTCTTTTCTCTTGTTCGTATATCAACAATTGAATGGTCGGATAGTTTCGAGAGCAGAATCATTTCGTAAACATTCAAATAACGAGATGGTCCGGAGACCAGTGGAGGGCACCATACCATCACAATCTTCCAATATCTGGCAGTGTCCCAAAGAAGTCGGCATAAACAAAAGACCCACCTTTCTCGTTCTCCTTCACTTGGTTGTCACTTAGT
>KZ345282.1:159571-177824 GCA_002352805.1 Teladorsagia circumcincta
ATACGGTCCCAGCAGAAACGCCAAACGGGCTGGTTTGCTTACCTCCACAACACCTTTCAACCGACTTAAAATTCCGATCGAGGACCGACGGCATGGCGTATACTAGGCCGAAATCAAATGGGGCTAAGTGTCTAATTGTATCAGCGATAGCAAGGAGATGCGCACCTAATGCATTTCAAGAAGTTTCAATGATTTTCCCAGCAATGTGGAAAGAATCCTGGTATGGGTGAAGAAAAAAGGCCCTCGACTTTTCATCGACGCAGATTTCTCTTTAAGTAGGAAGTTTTCAAAAAAGATCAGGTGGCCATTTGGAAGAGCAAATCTTCTACTTTCTAGAAAAATCCACTTCTTTTCAAACAATTGAGAATTAAGAAAGTTATCGTCTTGAAAACAGCAAAAATCAGCATGAAAATTTTTGATTCCTCGACGTTTACTCGACGTGGAAAATCTCACTGAATAGGGTATCTTCAGAACAACTTCAGCAATAATTAGAAACTGCAATCAGAGCTCTCTCGAATCACATCTACAAGTCTCAAAAAGATCGAGTTTCGAAAAAGTTATTAAGGTTCAAAGCATAAGGTGACGAGGCAAATTTTCGATATAATGAGAAACAGCCGTCTCTTTGGATTCGATGACTCCTTAATTGTACTTCCTTTTTATCATGTTTTTTTCTTATTGCTGTCATTTTTTCTTTCTGTCGTGTGTGTATGCGCGTAGAGTCGGTGTTCTCACAATGATACATTGATTTTTTTTGCAGGACTCGTTTTACAGGGGTGGCCAAAAAAAAGAGACACTCCACCTCCCGCTCGGAGCAGTACTAATAACACTTTGCTGAATTCAAAAAGAATGCTCCCAATTGGAGATTGAAGAAAACATCCCAAACTATCAGGAAACTTCGTGATAGCCCTCTACACCGAAGATATCAGAAGAATTCACCATGGAAACCTTGTGCACGGTCCGAGCTTAACGTGGTCCTCCATGGTTCGTGGACCATTATGAGGTTTTCCAAAGCGCTGGCCGGCAGGGGTCTTGAATAGTTGTAGGTACAGATTATAGGAAGACATCCATCAGTAATCGATGGAATTAATTTTAAGGCTGCTTAAGGGTAGCGCGATTACGGAAGACATCCTCGTGCTCGACGGCGACGGGAGATGACGTCATATTCTGAAGACGGTGAGGGAAATGAAGGAGGGCCTGCTTCTGCTTATAGAGGGACATCTAAGGAATATTATGCCGTAAAACACCCATCATTAGCGGCACCCTGGGGGAAGAAAAGCTTGGTGATGTGTGCCGTGGGCGAAGTGTCTCTTTTTTTGGCCACCCCTGTATTGGCACTTAGCGTGTGATTGAGAGGGGTGCTATATTGAGACCCCGTTTTACTGAGGGGGTCGTACCGAGACAACCCGTTTCAGGGGGGGGGGTCGTACCAGTGTTGGGTTTTCCTCGACACGATTTTCACCCTGCGCTCAGATGCCATTGTGTTAACTTCGATGAAAGAAGCCATTTCTTGATTAACAACTACTGGACTATGCAAAACGTTACAAGCGTGCTCATGAAGTCATAACAGCAGAAAAGTCACATTTATACGGAACATCAGCAACCAGGGAGATACTTGTGGCAAATCAAGTCCGACGCGTCTTTTCCCTGGAAAACAGTCGTCTTTTTCACTGGCAGCAAAAAGTTAGATAACAATTTTTTGGAATTTTCCGCTCGAATGGTAAATGCCCCTTGGAAGCAGTAATAATGATAGCTAGAAGGCGTTGCGATTCTATTACGTCACTGGCGTCGTTGGTGTAATTACATTAACAGGTAGTACACCACACCTCCCAGCGCGCTTAGGACTGTTTGCCAACGGCGTTCAATGACGTCATCAGAACCGCATACCCTCCATCAATCATGGTCGCTGCTTCTGATCAAATGTGTCGGAAGTGAACTGAAAGAGGAGTCGTGGGAATCCACCGTGCTTCTAAAGCCGATTTGAATCCTCTATTCATGCGCTCACTTCCAATTGTAAGAACCAACCTTCATAGCTCTGAAAATTTTTGCCGCCTTTTTACAGAATTGAGCTACGCATTTGTCCTTCTTATACCAACAAACAAATGGAATCCACTGAAAAATTGATTTTATTCGGCATATTTATTTAGTTCCTCTAGAGGAAGAAGGTAAATGGAAGGCAGTATTAGGGAACGAAAAATTCAGGCTCATCAGGAAGTCATCCAAAAGTCTCATCAGGAAGTCACCCAAAAGTCTTTGCAGCAACTACATGTCTTTAACATTGTAATTTACTGGGAAGTGGCTATTTTTGAAACTGCTCGCTCACTTTCCTATTGTCTGTCGTTTCGCTAGTGTCACAACGTTACGCCTGCATATTTATCGGAACAATCTCTAGTTTCATCTCAATAAATAGTTCTGCATATGTGTGCTAGATTATATTATTTATTATACTATTAGTATACTATTTATTATATTACCAGCTTGGCACCGCAAGCTATTGCGCGCATGATACGGAAGGCGTAAGCGAAAATTAGCAGATGGTGGGATGTTAGGCTCCACCGCTAGGCAATAAGTTTTCTCGTGAAATGCGTCAGCTGACCATTCCATAGATTGCGCCCATTTGTGTTGAAGCTCATACACTGACACTTGCGGTGGACTGCGAAGTTAAAGAGGTGCCTGTAAACAACAATCATGCATTGGATGTCAGGACAACATAGCGGTCGTAATAGTCGCTGATGATGTTGCTGTAGAAACACCCAGTATTCATTTTACCAGATTGGTCCCCCGGCAACCGCCGGTACCATTCGTCTCTGCGTGGGCTTCGCACCTTCCACTGTACTACTTCCACTGTGCTACTTACACTCGTGACACTAACACTTCGAGGGTGATACGTTTGCACAATAGTGTTTTATTTGGTGGAGTGCATTAATTGGCGTAAGAATGACATTTGTGGACCATGTACCTGTTGTCGGATGGTTCTCCTTTTCCCTTCTCCACCCCCCTCCCCCTTTCTCCACTCCTCCACTACCCTCCAGCTGCCAATCCAACATCGTGTGGAATTATCAATGGTTTGCTGAGTAGATGTTTATTAGCCGTTGGGGATGCTACCACAATCACGCCACTGCGAAGCATCCGTTACTCTCCTGCGAGCTGACCGATTTGTGTGCGGTTTGTTTACCATGAGCTTCCTTACCACTTCATTTTCATTTTGCGGACGGATAGACGGACATACATACTTACATACATACTACATACATGCATACAGACACACACACATACAAACCGACACACCAAGTTAGCGGTTTATATTGTAGAAGGATATTCGAAGATCCACCATACATTCTTAAGAACTAAGAGTGTAGCGGTCGAGTGGTTTTCGATGCTTATGATAGCATTGCAAATGAAGTGATATCAAAAAAAGCGTAACCTAAAATATGATTTGAATGGCTCTTCATGTCCTTACGCATACTGTTGTTATCTGCCCTTATCAGCCGTTATCACTTTTCGTCCCCCACCAAACATGTTCCCGTTCCACCCTCCACATCACTTGTCAAAACCAACGCCTCACCACTGGTGGGACACCCGCTGTGAATTTCGTAGAATTTGCGTTTTGACGCCTGTTATCAGCTCTTGTCATCACTTTCTGTCACCCACCAAATATGTTGCCGTCCCACCCCCTATATCGCATCCTGAGATCAGCTCCTGGCGACAGCTGATAGCCGAACTACGAATATCCGGTCAAACACACAAACACACACAGACACACGAACAGACACTAGCCGCTTATATATAGTAGGATTATATTGTGAGTGGTTTGTTCTCAACCCTACACTTGCTGAAGAAATGAGAGTTTTGATATTCTCGAACATAACACTCTAGAGTGTTGAAATTGTGTTAATGTCGATTTGCGATTTTCGCTCATTTTGAGACGTCCATCCTCGAGCAAACGAATTGGTAGATTGAAGAAAATGGTACTATCGAGCTGTGTTCTACGAAACAGTTTCGAGCCCATCTCGGCCGAGCCGAGTAAGTGTAGCTGCACTTGCTTGATAGGTTAGATTACAAACTTCCACATAGGTCAGCCTCAACAGCATTGTGGTGCAGCCCCGGGGAGAACTACGTTAGAGTTGGAGGTGTTTTTTTCTTTGAGGGCATCTCAGGATTGGAGTGACGTTGAAACACTCCCAAACATGGAAGTATGGATGCGATTTGGAGCACAAAGTGCAAGGGAAAGGTAGGGGAATTGTACCACAGGAATTCTGGACCTTTTGCACTGTGCTGCAAGGGTCTCTAAAAAGCAGACATCGAAGTAGGAGGTCATGTGAGTCGCATAAGAGGAAAATAAGGAGGCGACGGCAGATCACATTACACAGATAACATACTGAGGCACTGATCCC
This sequence comes from Teladorsagia circumcincta, assembly GCA_002352805.1. Classification (NCBI taxonomy): domain Eukaryota; kingdom Metazoa; phylum Nematoda; class Chromadorea; order Rhabditida; family Trichostrongylidae; genus Teladorsagia; species Teladorsagia circumcincta. The sequence continues at coordinate 163,963 of KZ345282.1, forward strand.
CTGGGCGCAAAGGGATCCAAGTCCCCCAGATTATATGCGCGAAAGTGACGCAATCACTGCAGTGAAAGTCCTATCACCTCTATTCACGTGATCTGTTATATTTCCCCAGTGATGTTGAGCTCAGACTTGCCTTTACATGTTGTTTCCTAACTTTTCTAAAGCTTCCTGAAAACTGAAATTGGTTGAGCATAAAAACAGCTTGCGACGATGCACAGTGAAGTTCATAACACGTGCTAATGGGATTTCCAAGCTCACATCGTGGTCACTCTCGAACGTCCCTTTCTTTAGCGCTCTCCTCGATGTCCTCACAACATTGATGCATTTTTTACACGCGCCATCGCAGTCGCCACACAAGCTCATGGAGAACAATTGAGCGATGAGAATCGCAACAAAAAGGAAAGCTTTCATTGTGGAACGATCCTCCCTGAAATGGTCGATCAGAGAAGAGCTTTCAGAACGTTAACCGACAGGCATCAGTTTTGGAAGTGTGTGATAATGGGTGATAGCTCAATGAAGGACATGTGATGATGAAAAGAGTGGAAAGTTCTAAAAGCTTACAACTGTGGACGCAAGCCACAGGGACAATTATTCTTGAAAAGGGCGGTTTCGAGCCGATCATTTGGAGGACGGTAGCACTTTTATGTGTGAAGAGAATGTACCACAGCTCTCAGCACTCACATTTCACCACACTGTTTGTTCTTTAATCACGATGATGAATACACTTACTCAATTATCAAAAATAGCATATTTTATGATGACTGAGCAAAGCGATATGGTTGAGCTCAATTATCATAGAATGGCATATTTTATGATAATTGAGCAAAGCGGTTTTGTTAAACGCATTATGCTGTCATAAAACATGCAGCACTGCCTGTCACCTAACATTCTCAAAACAAGCGGATTATGAAGTTTTTGCGGTGAAAGCTGTGTCCCAGCTCCAACCGCGAAAATCTCATGCTGCACTAGACCTAGGGAGTCCCAACAAAAATTAAACGGTACCCTATAGTTCGTTGGGTATTAAGAACGAAATAAAGTAGGCAGTCGAATGCCCAATATTTCGACGGGTGCCCGTAAATGGGAGGCTATGAATAGTGTGAACTGAATACTACAATGGTGGCCCTGTACCCTTTCACAGTTCACATCCTTCCTTCACACAGCTCGTTTCGGGCTCGATCCTTGTAAGCCAATGTGAGTTCGCAGGATCCTTCTTACAGCTTGAAGGCATGCTCCATAATCAAATTGGAGTGGTTCTTACTCACGATTACTAATTTATTGGTGCGAAATGGGCCGGCAGTGAATAAGAAAGGAAGGAATACCGTCCAGAATGCTCAGGCTTAAGGCTAGCCCACCTTCAGCTGGGCCGAGGCCGGGAAGGAAAAACTGCAGCTTCAGCAGCCTACTCTGCAAAGCCCTAGCGCTCTCATTGGGTGATTTTCGTCCACATCTGTGATTGTTCCCTAGGGGTTATCCTACTGACCGGAGGGAATCGTTCACACAGCTTCTGCCTGGTATACCTTTGAGTCAGCCACCCATTGGGCCTAGCTAGGCTTTTTCGCTGATTATTTCAGTAAGAAGTTCTTCCTCTAGCTCTCTTACCGTGAAGTCTCGTGTCCGTTCTTACGTGGCCTTGTCCAGCGAATCTTCTGCTGTGGCTCTGACCCACGACCCTCCATCATTTCCACAGATCTTTGGGGTCGCTTGCCCTAGGCGTCGATGTTTATCGATTTCTTCTGGCCTTCACGGCACATAACCATCCATCCCAACTGAATGTTCTCGAACCTCCAGCTGGACAGAAGCAGTCTACAAGAATGTTCCGACACCCTCGCTTATGGCCCTATCCAGTCCCGTCGGGCAGCAAGCCTACCGGCATTCGCTGCTTATAGCATCGCAGGCCTTACAACTATACGGTGTGCAGGGCGGCGAAGATATGCGCGTAACATTCTGCTTCGTTTCAAATGTTGTATGGAATCTATGTGTATTTTTTCTACTTGGAATGTTTTCCTATTGCTGATTATTGGTTTGTGGAAGAAAGCATTTGTTTCCCATGTTCCCATGACCTGCTTAAGAACGCGATTGTGCGATAAGAAAACGGCTGATCTGAGAGCTAAATGATTTATACGAGACTTATGAGGTCTCTGAGAATACTGTGAAGCAAAGGAATGAGGAAGTTCACATTCGAACTGTGCTCGGAAGAGAACAAGGATCGACTACCAACACACGATGGGTGCAGACAATTATTCAGACCCGAAGTGATCATAAAGATGACCGTAGCTTGGAGAAGAGTGCCGAACAGGTAAGTACTTCTCGAAAAAACGTACAGATAATTATAAAGAAGGCGCGGATTTGGAGCTTTTCCTCGTGAATGGACACCATCTTCCAGAAAAACTAGAATTGCAGAAGAGTTGCGGGATCTCCTCAAGGGCGTTGATGCCACGACGTCCCGTAATTTCAGAGAAAAGTTTGGCATGCAAGCGGCTAAAATCACGTTCTATGTATTCTTTATCCTAGCTCTCAGGAACATCTAATCAAGCAATTTTCCACAAGTTGTTCTCGGTAGAAGCGTGGAGGTCAGAGGGAAGGTTTATCAAGAAGAAATTCTCAAGAAAGCTGCGGCCCTGGAAGCAGGACATGACAATTTCATTGTTGTGGTGTCTCGCTCATAGACTGGTACAGCAATCCACTTTTCCGAGACCAGTATTGGCTCCTACTTGACAATGAATTCGCGGTCTTCTCACAGCTCGGATTCGGACTTACAAGGGAAGGGCGGTAGGGTGGCTATCTGAGATGGGATTCATATCACGTGGGAGACTTTGAACGGTTTTCTTCAAAAAACACAGCATTTTCAAACCGGGCATTGAGCGAAATAAAACATCATCATTGTTAGTTTTTAGACACGCCCAAACGATTACTGCCGCAACAATTCATGAAAGTTCCATCCAAGTTAGGAAAGTGAAAAAAATAGGGGTGGCATAGAAATTCACGCGCACTGTATACAAAGCAGCAGTGTGATGCGTACGTGTGTGTATGTCACCACGTCATCGTGTCCCCACAATACTCGATACCACCTGAAGACCACCGGCAGAGTCCGGGTCAAGTTTGGGATGGTGGAGTATGAGTTATAAACTGCTAAATACATATCAGCCGAAGCTAGTTCTACCACGGTGGGTGGGCAAGTGCGGAGTTGAGCGGTGGGTTTCAGTTTGGAAAGTTTTGAATTCGCTTGTAGAACAGTACAGATACTAGGAAAAATGGGCAAAGGTGTGCGGCGAGCTGTTAGGGCAAATTTGAGAGGCTCGACCGCTGTAAGTGGAGCGTTCTCTACCTCAACGGTGCTCAATGAAAAAGCTCACTACTCCGTGTCCTCGTTCTAGCTCGTTATTAGAAGACTTATGGAGCCGAAAAAATCGATTTGGCAAAGCAATTTTGAGATGTTTCAAGAAAACCTGAACGAGCGGAAGCCCGCCCAGGGGAGGTGAGCGTGACCCAGCATGCAGTGTTTGTGAGAAATCTTCATGACTCGGTCTAGAGAAGTCCACGACACCAGAAAAAAGTGAGGGAAGGTGAGTGGAGGAGGGGGAGCCAGATACCTATGGAGGGTGAGGGGTGCGACAAAGTGAGCGACGCTCAACACGGAATTTAGATCCAAATCAGCGCAGCCAGGAGAGCGGAGAAAAAAGTAGATGTAGCTTGGTGGGGATGTATATGTTGAGATTGTAATATGTTTTAGCTATCCATCGATATTGATTGAAAATATTGGTTTTTTTGAAGAGGACATGAAATGGGTAGCGTAGGAGTAGTAGCGGTGTACCGTATCCATTGGATCAAGTTGTAGAAGTCGAAATTCTGTACGATCATGGGCCATTTATTGATATTGATTGAAAATCGATTTTTGTGCGGAGAGTTCGAAATAATTTATTAATTCTTTGATCATTGGGTGGGGTCGTAACGATCAAGATTCCATAGGGTCGCATGTTATCAATCAATATCGGATTTCACCTAGGAGTCTAGAAAACCTCTCGTAGCCGAGTTATGAGATTTGTGTCAAACTTCGCGTTCGGCGTACGCCACACCCACCACCAACCTTCAAGCTTCACTCCTTCTCTACCTCTATCCACTTACCCCTGGTTCCTAAGACGTCTCCGAATCAACTTACGTGGAATTGTAATAAACGCTGCCCACTTAAGGAGAAGTTGCACCTACTGGGCTACTGGGCGGGCTCCCGCTGAGTTTAGGAATGTTGGGGACATCTTACATGTTGTTCTCATGGATCGCTTTTTTTTTTCTCTGCTCAATAGGCTTTCTCGTAATAAAGTGAAATTTTTACTAAGCACCGCCCCTTTTAAAAACGCTCCGCCCACTAGGGCGGGCCTCCTAAATTCGAATTATCAACTTGTCAATGCATAACGTTACCCCTATTTCTTGATCTTCGGACTGTTCTATAACCAAACTCTAAACTTCTGCCGCTGGTACGATAAGCGCCTGCCCCAACAACTGTGAGCGGAGCTCTGCTTGGTTGGTGTGTTTTGTAACTCTTGGCCCATGCCCACCCAACCCATGCTTGACCTGAATTCTTCTCCACCCAGATGCACCACCCTCGACACCTTGACATAACATAGCCCGTCCACTTTTCAACTCTAAGATGGCGAGCGGAAGCGAGGCGGGGGTCAAATACTTTAATAATGCGGCGATCCTCTAATTTTGACCATTCAAGGTTAGTTTGCTGAATTTTCACCATGGTTTCGAAAAAAAACCTCGTCAAAACTAGTTCCTCTTCGATCACAACGACCCTTTCAGACCCTTTCAGCATCTACCAATTTGACCAACAACTTCCCCCTTTGAATTTTTTGACTTCACCAACTCCGAATAACACGCTTCCCTAAAAATTCTCCCACGGGAGTCCATTGTCAGCAACACCCGCGCGCGCTACCGTGCGCAGCTAGACTGGTGTCGTCATGAACTATTAGGTTGGTTCATGAGTCTGGCAACAAATTACATTGAATGCTAGAATTTTTTTTGAGATCCCCGGAAATGCCGCAGCATGTTTAAGAAACCCACTTTTGCAATCCCAGCCAACCCACCAGATCGCTGTCTCGCTACTTGCTACAAAAATTACACCGGTTTTGCGAAAAGCTCTTCGGAAAGCTTTTTACGACTACCTTCTGGGATTTTCTGCATGTCATGCTACAATAAGGATGAAGCAGAAGATGGACGAGGACATGCTTTCTCGAATACGGTGCACAGGTGCTCCACTCTGCTCAGCGTTGACCCTTTTTATTTGAAGATGATCCACACTCCAATTACCACGTGACTGGCAATCAGGATGCTCTACCTGAAGCTGCTGAAAAGGAATATGGTTGAAATATCGCTCGGTTGGAGCGATTCTGATGAGACAAAAAGACAGCACTAGGGCAGCTTTGGAAACTTGTAAAGATCCGAAAATGTAGAGTTCTCCATCCCACATGACTCGAGCCTGAATCAGTTCCAAACACTATCTGAGGTCTGAGGTATCGTGTAGTCGACTTACAATGGTTTCTTCGATTGATCACCCTTCGCATTTGCTAAGGATGAGGAGCGGGTAGAGTGTGCTATTATTTAAACAAGCGACGCTGGTCTAGTTCAAACGCTGTGAGAGTTCTGACTGCTGAACTTCGACCTGTTCTAATTTGTTCTTTCTGTATTCTTGATGGAACGCGAGTGCAGTTGAACTATGGAAATCCTACATGCAGATGTTGCAGTCAATGCCGAAGTCTACCATCAACAGTTGGCTTGCAACTCTTTCAATATGAAAAAAAATGCAATACAAAGTCTGCCTTTTTGTGACGCTATTGAACTACCCACTGCTAAGGAAATCCAGGAAAATTTTAGAACTTCTGGACGGATAGTTCTTCTATATCCGCCCTGTAGCCCTGACCTCGTGCTACCACAGGGTTACCTCCTTCGTCTCGAGGCCGTCTTCTAAAGAAATAATCATATCGTAACCATCATAAAGTCAAAATCGACATCCAATCTTCCTTCGACCAGGATTCAATGGATTTCTATACGAGGGGTATCGAACAGCTTCTAGTGCATTGGCCACTGGTTGTGAGTATTGAAGATGTGTATTATGCTGCATGAACGGAACAAAGAGATAATAAAAATATCCGAATCAAAATTCAGCCAGTTTGTTGCAGGACCTACGGACCAGCCTAATAGAAAATTTGCCCTATTCGATAGTTTCTAGAATTCCTCAACATGTCGAGTATTTCAAAAACGGCTACGTCGAAGATACTTGTCCGTGTGCCGCCGAAAGGTAAATACTTTCTCGCTGCATTGACTTTCTTCCAATGACTATAGCTCCTTTCAAAGGTGATCATGAACAAAAGTGGGAGCAGATTCATAATTCTAGTGCTTTCCGCTTCCAGCCGTAGTTGGAGCGCACACAACTGATTGGACCCACTCAGGGGTGCGCCGTGTGCTATATTCTTAGCTCATTTAGATATAATATCCGCCCGAACTTGGAAATTTAGTTTTGTTCAATCTTGTCGTAATCGAGCTACTTCGGAGCGTAAAATTACAACGCGGACCATTTCGAGCCTTGGGAATTTCATGTGTGCGGAATAAAATTGTTATTGGAGACTCTCGCTCGCACAGCTTGTAGCTTGCATGGCATCGATTACTTTTTGATGTTTGTGTTTTCGAAGTCCTCTGAAGTCATGATCCTACTGCTTCCAATCTTTCAACGAGCCAAGTACCCCCATCCCTGCCGACCTGTCGAGGATCACTCAACGCACGCCTGACCCTGAGTGCTCCTACTTCCCACGTCGCGCGGTCCGCAGATTGAGTCCTTTTGCACATCGTCCTTTCCGATCAAGCTTTCTAACCCTCCGGGGTCGCTCAGTTAGTACCACACTTTTCAAGAGGAACAAAACACTGAGTCGTAATCAGCTGACCCCGCAAGTCACTGTGTAGGCAAATTGCATTCAAATCGCTATGACCATAAAGAATCAAAGTATAATGCGTGGCGTATCCCTAAATAGGATTGCTAAACAGCGGAACATTTTATGTCAATGATGGTTGTGAGGATAGATAGGGGGGATACTGGACAATACAGTCCGTGTGCGCACCACAATCAGACTGCCCCGGAGGTGAGAAGGACGAGATCTGTCCAAACCTTAGCGGTAATGGCCTACTGTAACTGCTTCAGCCTAAAGTTCTTACATTATTTCTTTAGTCGGTTCAATGTGGGATAGCTTCCCAGAGACATTACCTCCAACTATGCAAGCTTCCTTGAACCCGCCTTCCAGAAACCTTGTAATGGTACACATCGTTCGAGGACCCCATTGAGCTCGACCAGTGCACCATTTTTCCGGGACAAATTTTCCGATGCTGTCCACGTAGATGGCCACTATGAAGAAATTCTTATGAAATGAAATGTGCTCTTAAATTCTAGTGCGATTAAACCCATTTGAGTACGGAGACAAGATTTATTTTTTTTCATTGGCCCTCCTGTATACAAACGAAAGCTGCATATATAGCTTAGATTTTTACTTTCGTGTGTAGAAGATCTTGGTTCGCTTTGTATGGAGAATGCCTTAGTCTAGATAACTAATAGCTCTACAATGTGAAATGGTATAGAGAAGAAAGCTCCAAATTATTGTTAATCACCCATTGTCGGCACACTCCAGAGCTGTCAAAGGAGCAGTATTACGCAAGATGCACAAAGCTGCTGCGGATGTGTGCACCGGTGACGAGGAGCGAGAAAAGTCTAAAAGGTAACTCATCAATTGCTAGTTTTAATGGTTACACAGCGCAGAGGACACGTAGCAGACCAGGCTTTCTCCATACGGAGCTCCAATTAAATTATATCTCCAACTTCCGAAAGTATCGGATCACTTTAGCGCAGTTGTACAAGAGTGGCTGAGAAGAGCTGACCTAGTCAATGATGTTTCCTCCGTTAGCACACCAAAGGACAACATTAAACACCAACTGGTCAGAAATCGTCTCTATGACCGAGTTGCATCATGGATAAATGCGTGATCTGTCGGTATGGAAAAAGTAGGAGACTGCAAGCAAAGATCTGTGCTTTGCCAGGGGATACAATTGGCCGTACGTACAAAATAACACTTGGCTAGTGAACGGAGGAAAAGTTCAGTTGCACCGCTGGACAGATAGAAGGGAAAGTCATGCCGGTTGTGGCTTTGTGTTTAAATGCACGATTCTGGCCTAGGAGTGTGATACCGGTCTTAGGAGAATACTTGAGGCTCCCTGGATAAAGCACCGTAATCCGAGTATGTGACGAGAATTAGTGCATTTTCATAACTGGTGACTTCTTGCCATACATTCCACTTTGTAAGCTCTGATTATGAAACGTAACATACCGCACGTACGCAAGCGTGCACAGCCGGACAGTTTCACTTGCTCCATTGTTCTCAAAGCTGGGGGCAGTTCTGGTAGAATTAAGGTTTCGGAATTTGGGAGCTTCGTTCTTCAGACTTATTTATTTATTTCAGACTTCTGCTCTGTGGTAATTCGAGGAAGTTGTAACTTTCGCTGGGAGAAGGTTGCTATGAGCAGGCATGGTAACATTGCAAGACGTTTCGATATGCTTGCAGACCTTTGATAACAACGAAATTGTTGAAACGTCAAGCATAATAAATATTCTTATTAGTTTAGTTTTTCCACTGATGCTGGAGCTCTGTTTGGGCGCTTTCATAGTCAGTCGTCCGAGCAGCCATTATATAGTTTAGATCGTCCAGTGCTGTTGAACGTTCGATACTGTCTAATGTTGAGCGATCGTTGCGATCCCTGCGATAGGGCACACCACATACTTCCAGGATGTACTTTTGGAGTTTGAAAGCGCTATTTCTGGTCAGAATTTTTTTTGTACGAAACACGCACTGGGTAAGTCTGTGAAAATTGTGACGATCTGCATTTTACCACATTGGCGACTGTGAGACGCGGTTGCGCGTCTCACCCTTACCTTCTCTTTCTCAGGCGCACGCACAGTCTCTTTCCAAGTGGTTTGTATTCATTCTGTAGATTAAATCAGCTCCACTGTAGACGCCGTGGTCCATGAAATGGCTAGATAGCTCAAACACAGCTGCAAAACCTGCTCGTTTCGGACGATGTGAGAGTTCTGGGGGGAGGGGTAGAGTCTTTGACGCTGTGTGCGGTTTGTATGCGATTTCTGAGGAACTTAGTGTGGATACGCACACTCCACTTTTACGCATTCTAGGTGGCCTTCGTCACTCTTCACTTACCATGCACATACCCGGCTGACCATGTTCCCATTGGCCCTTTCTTTTGCGCTGATGCTATCACTATCTCGGTTATATGGCGCGAACAGGCGGTGTCCATCGCCGACTGATTCCCTTTCCCACTGTACCCTTGCTTCTTTGTTTTAAATTATGAGTTTCAAAAAATGCACATTGTTGGACAGCGAACGCGACTGCGCGTCTCGTATATCGCGCCTCATGTCCCACCTAGCCAAAAAAGCTAAAACTCCCGCTGTCGTCGTGTGTCAAATATTGCTAGTGTGGAGGCATGGAGCTCTGGCGTCATTCCAGTTTCCTGTCCCAGCAGCGAAATTGTTCCTCTCTGGAGCCTTAGGATGGGGTAGAAAAGAAAGGGGCGTGTGAATCCGATTAATGGCTAGTCTCACTGCTGCCGCCATCCCTCGACGCGACTTCCACCCAGGTTCGATTCTGGCTCGATTTTTGTGGTGGTGAACTTGGGATGAACATAGTTCCACTTATTCGTAAGAAAACATCCTCAGAACAATCGATTGATCCTTTTAAATTAGCATTATATTTTGAATCGCCCGCTGAAATTCATGGTGATATATGAACATGGTCACCAATCCTTCAAATCTGCGGTGTTCGGTGTTGTGATGGCCATCGTGGGAGGATGAAATCGTCTTCTTCTCGACTGTGGTCGCGTTTTGTGTTCACGTGCAGCCTTGGTTCGGTGCTACACGACAACCATTAACAACCGATGGCATATTCGTGTCCAGACTTGACTCAAACCTATGTCTTGTCCTAGACAAGTATATGACCGTGCTTTCTTAAAGGCAGTGACTTTTTTGGGATTCGCAGCTGTTAACTGGTTTCTCCATGAAATCCTATCGCTATTCCATGAAATCACAATTATTTTCGCAGAAATAACCGGTTAATTCCTTGCTCGATCGCTGTCTAACGACCGGAGAAGCACCCATTCAGTTCACCCCCCACAATCGGGTTGCCGCGGGTATTGTGCTGAAAACAAAATCAGAAGTAAGGGGCGGATAGTCGGTAAAGGAAGAACCAAACACGTGAACATTGGGCACCTTTTCTTATGGTTAGTGAGAAAGGTTCGTTAAGGCGAAGAGGTACTTTGCACCGAAAAGAGCTTGCGATCGAGGGAGCGTATCGAACAAGGGCACGCCGACAACTGCCATGCTTAGGAGTGGCCCCGCACATGCGAAAGGGTAAATAAGTCCTGGCTTCCTCATTGCGCATTCTCGAAACGGAAGTGACACTGTGTTCCTAGGAGAATGCGAAGTTAGCTATCTCATTCATGGTAGTAATCGTTTCTACAGCCTAATCTTGGAATGTGCTCGGAATCACTGTTAATCATAAGCCTGCTTGGCACAGTAAGAGACTTCAGCACCGGTTGCATGGTTAAGGGGACGTCAGGAGAACATATTGGAATAGGTATTGCAGTACATATGTAGACCTTGGAGCAGCTTAGCTTGGGGGGACGTTCTGGATATTGAAAACGTTTTCAAATGACCATCACTTTGTTTAAGGTGGACAAATTCTGAAAAGGGGTAGTATTGTGAAGGATGATAAGAAAATACCGTTTTGTCACTGGTGAGGAAAATTCATGATAAGCGCGAGCTTTTCTTGTCCTGTAACTCTCTAATGACTATGCCTTCGAAGTAAAAGCGATTTTTCGATTAAAGACCACTGGACTTGCATGTTTCGAACTTTGAAAGAGTGCGGATGAAGCTACAACAACAGGAGTCACGTTCATTCAGAGCGTTTAGCAACCGAGATAATTGTGGCAAATCAAGTCCGCTGAGTTTCCCTTCTGAAAAACAGAATCATCGTTTTCATTAGTCGTGGTAAACAAAGTTAAGTTAGTAGACAATGTTTGCATTAATTTTTTTTGGCATTTCTTCCCTCATATCTTAAATCCAGTAATGATGATCGCTGGAGAGCGGTGTATTTTATGACGTCATCGGACATCATTGGTGTAAGGGCAACGACAGGTAACCCACCACACCTCCCAGCGCGCTGGGGGTTGTCTACCAATGGCGTTCAATGACGTCATCAGAACCGCATGCTCTCCACTAATTGTGATCGATCGCTTTGACTAATTGCGTCTCATGTAAAGCGGAAGAGATGCTATAATACGTGGGAAGGTATCATTCTGAAACAATTAATCTTCTTTTCACGAGCTCACAACCAATTGTAAAAACCAACCTTCATAGCCTCGAAAATTTTTGTTGCTTTTCTACAGAACTGGCCTACGCATTTGTCGTTCTTATTCCAACAAACTAGTGAAATCCACTGAAAAATTGATTGTTCATACTTTTTTAGTTTCTCTAAAGGAAGAAGGAAGAAGAAAGGTAGTATCAGGTGCGAAAAATTTAGGCTGATCAGGAAGTTCCCAAACGTCTTTGCAGCAATTATGTCGTTACCACTATTATTTACTAGAAAGTGGCTGATTTTGAACTAACTGCTCTTGATGTTGCCTACCATACTTATACATTACTGCTCATATTTTTTCTTGAAAATCTGAGGCTGGGCTGCAGATTAATGGCGTCGCAAACCGTCGCCCGTCACAACTCTCCCGAAACGGGTAAAATAAATGCTCCTACAACAATGTGCTCCTCCCACTGTGGCGAGTCTAAACTTCGTTTAGGTATGACAGGTACAAAGATGTTCCATGAGAACTATCGTCGATCCCTCGTTTGACAATTTCGACTCTCGTTATTTTCATTATCTCTCCTCAGGACCAGCTCTTACCTACCGCCTTTATTATTTCATAACACCTCCTTCGAGCCATTCGCCACGTGCAGCGCCAGCCGTAAATCTTTCAAGTTTGCGCAAGATATGCTATTCCGCTTTTTTATCATAAATCGGTGGAAGTGGATGCTTCCACTTCCAGCCATGGTCAAGCCTGCGTCGAGGGATTTTCGACAGGTCGACAGGGGAGGGGTCGTTTTTGTCCCGTTGGCAGGATAAATGCGGGAGGATCATCACCGGAACCAAGAAGGACAAACATCAGAAGGTGATCGATGCCAGCAAGCAGCAAGCAATGCGAGCCACTATTTCAAATATCAATGTGTATAATGTTTTTCACCCATACAACTCTCTGTTAGGATAGGTCCGCGTTCCATTTTATGCTACCTCAGTGTTTTATACGACGAGGTTCATGGATCCTAAACTCCCAAGTTCCGACGTATATTATCTCCGAAATAAGTTCCGAAGATAAAGGGATATGAAGCACACGGCGTGCTCCTGATAGGCTAATTCACTTGCGCGCGCTTCAACTACGGTTTCCTGAGGGAAAAATATCGATTCGGAAAAATCAAGAGGTTCCAGAAAGGTTCCGTGTGAAATGGCAGGGAGTGATCCTCCATTCAACAAGAAGTGCAGTCTGTAGCGTCAAATTCATAGCATGTAACAGAAAAAGTTTTGATTTGTTAAGCAATTTAACACAAGTTAGAAAGAAAAAAGCTCGTGGACTCCAATCTCTTGCCGCTTACGTACAAAAAACACCCCTGAAAGCAGCTACAGTCGTTGAAAGAAAGTCGATGCAGCAAAAAAGTACCTTTCGGAGGTGTTCAGGCAAAAATCCTCAACGTAGCTATTTTTGAAATTCTGGAGGTGTTGAGCCGCTCCAGTGACCGTTGAATAGAGTAAATCTTCTAGTTTATGATTACATATTTATATAACAATATATTTACATAACGTCATATATATATATAACTTTTAGATTTGACAACTTTGGAGGAGGTTATGGCTTCTAAAATTGTAAACACTCGCACCCACCAAGAATGTTCTTCGATAATCAACCTAAATTGGATGTTTTGTATTGATTTTTATATTTTCTTTACGTTTAGAAGGAGCTCGTCGAAAAACTCCAATCTACTTTCAGATTGGGAATTGGTACAACTTGAAGAACGTCATAGTTATTTATATGTGTTAAAATTTCAACGTAGCGGATAAGCTGCTCCATCGTCAACGCGTAAGATCAGTCAGCTCCCATCTGGTTTGTAGCTTCTTCATGTCTAGTTCATGCTTTTTTTTCGTTTTTCTTGTAGAATTAATTGTGATGATCTTTTCGAGTTCTTGTACTTGATGGAGAACTTCATGGTGAAGGGTAGGGCAGAAGAGTTGTGTTTTTTATGAGGGAAGGTTTTAGAGAAGAATAAACACATTTTCATACTTGTCTTGCTAATAGAAGCTCCCTTGGACTTCGGCTGCCGGCAGGGGAAGGCGTATTCCAGAATTTTCCTCGACACCTCGCTTGACTCTGCTTTCAGATCCGTAAGAATTGTGCCATCGCTCGAGCCCAGCCAAAGAAAGTGATTGTTTGTATGTGATGCCCTACCTATGCAGGCTGGTTGTTTTACAAAAAGATGAGTCTCAAACTAATGGTAAACTGCAGTACGACACAGTGAGCGACATCGCCTCGTTTTGTGTCATATGACATCCATTCTTAGCTCTGTCGCCACTTAGCACCTATTTTCCGCTCGTCTGCGCCCTCCGCTGACAAGATCGGCAAATGCGTTGAAGAGTGCTAATGATAGAAACGAATGGCATACCCGTGACCAGTGGGTGCGGAACATGTTGCGCGCACAACACAGTTCTGCGGCGATATGGGATGGTTGG
>KZ345283.1:28499-40189 GCA_002352805.1 Teladorsagia circumcincta
GGTCTGGGCTTGTTCGGGGAGCTGCTCCACGAGAGGCTTCTCAACAATTATCTCCCTACGGCTTGGAACCGCAGCACATCGTCCAGACACGCTCTCTTTTTCAGGAGCGTGCACTCCTATCGTCTGTTCCTGTTGTTCATCAGTGTGGTAGGCGTGGATATTCGTAATGAGCTGTTCACTGCCTTCCCGCTTGTCGTATTTGGCCAACGATATTCTCACTGTGTCACCTGCTCTCTCTGAAAATTCAATCTTCGGACACGCTCTGTAATTGAGTAGATGCTGCTACTTACCGGGTACAACTTTAACTTCGCTAGGCAGCACTGTGGTTCCGTGAGTGTTCGTGGCGTGGCAGTAGTACGTGCCTTCTTGGGCAAACGTCACGTTTTTCAGAATCAAAGTGGCCACTCTGTTCTCGTAGCCCATACTGATTTTCCTGAAAAAAGGCTGTACATGCTCAAGCCGAGGCTTTCGGTCAACTTTTCGCCAAACAGATGGGAAATTTCCTAGTAGGGAAGTGCTATGTAAACTTTCCTGGTTCATCTTTTTTCGGGTTATTGGCGAAAGGCGCCTGTCGTCTAAGTTCCCTGTACCTCCTTTCTTCTCGGCATTGAATGTTATCCAAGATTTAAGCCCTCCCACAAATGTAAAGTACTTACTGGCAGCAATTAGCGCCAAGAAACGGGTGCCGTTCACAGCAGAGATGAAAGATGCATCACATTAGTAAGGTTTTCTTCTCCTTATTAAGCACATATTCTACTGGGCCTATAGCTAAGCATGGTCTTTTTATGGTCAAAACCCGTCAAATATTATAGTGTTGACTAAGGGTCACTAAAAAAAGTTCTCTTTCATAGAGATAATTTCGGATGTTTGGGTAATTCAGTATGTTTTCCAATAGCGAAGATTCGCAGTGACTTACTCAGTCACGTCAAGTTTCTGGTCCTTAAAGTACCATTCGATGAACGGTGTCGGCTCGCCGGTGACCACCGTGCTGATGGTGACCGTGTCGTTCTCCGTCACCACGTATCGCTCAATGCAAGTTTCGAAACGTGGTGCATTTGTCACTTCAATTTCTTCCTAAAAGTCGGATCATTAACTGGGGAATGAGCCACTAAACAGAGATTCTATGTCTGGATTGATATCAAAGACAATGATCATTATGAACACTGAAAGACGGAACGGTGTTGGTAACGTCATGTAACGTGATTGGTAGAAGGGAGTTCGAAGGTGGTCCCAACCACACCGCCCAGCACACTGAATGGTCCGGTCAGTCAGTGACGTTCGATGAAGTCTCAAATCGCTCCACCTCCAGTCATCCTGTTTACTGCCTTTAAGGCTACGAATCCTACAAGAACTACGCCTCTCAAAAAGATGGAGAAGGCTGTTGTTTGAGATCATGGAACGCGGACAAAAGGGGTGCTTCATCTGATTGTTTAAGAACCTTCAATCTGAACTGCTATCTCCACTATCGCCTAATCACTGGTAAGGACGAAATCGGAAGGGTAACGCTCCACAAGACCAACGAAGTCTTGCTCTTGAGTGACTTCTCCACTCACCTCCTCGCTTTCCTCTTCCATAATCCTCTTGACAGCTTCACGCACTGCATCCACGAACACATTGGCAACGAGGGCGCTGGCCACGTTTTCTGCCACTTTCACGAGCAATTTGTATTCTTCTGCAAAAAGCCCCATTTTGCGCGTAGAGCTATCGTCGTGCAGAATTTGGCTTACCTTCGTGTTTGGTTATTTCTGTGGTGGCTACGTAGTCTTCCTTGCTGGTCTCGGTCACTTCGAATGATGATTGGTCTACTGTTTCCGTGAAGGTTGTCGTGTCCGTTTGGGGTTCACTCATTTTCTCCACAGCCACAGTCCTTGTAGGGACAATCACCTCACAGCTGGTGCTGCTCATACCATTTGCTGATTCCGCTTTGCAGGTGTAAACGCCTAAGTAGCGACTTGTACAAACACAGAAAACAACCACTTCAAAAAAAATCATCTCTAACCCGTAAAAGTTAAACCACTTTCAGCGCTTCGACATTAGTTAGGACCACTCGGAACCTTCAGACGCTAAACTGCGCGCTGGTGAAGCCCGAAGTCTTTTACCCATTCAGCAAATATGTGGAATCAGTTGGCCCCTTTTCTTTCTCCTTGTTCATACTCATGAACCCTTTCCTGTCGGCTGTGTTCACCGGAGTCAAATTTTCTCTGACCATTTGCCCGTGTGTACTATCCCTTTCCACATGAGGCCGATGTCAGACTTTGCGAACGAAGCGACGTTAGCGCCCGCGGATGCGTTGCGGTGCCAGCCACTAGAGCGATCGATGGCCGCTACGCGAGCGCGGACGCTAGCGAATCGCTCGATGCGGAAAGTCTGATATCGGCCTAGCTCCTTATCATGCTTCTATGATGTGCCTCTCAAATAACTCGCGGCCGTTCCGGTTACATCGCCGTGACCTACACTGTCGATTATAAATACAACCTTGCTTTCTCCCCGAGAACATTCTTTGGCACTGATCATAGCTAAGTTCTCAGAAAAGGTTTACCATTGTCGGAAGGAGTTGGCGAGTAAATCGTCAGGATAAGAGCACCATCGGAGAATTCGTGAAGTTCGTACTTTTCTCCGGGAATCAGTTGCACGTCGTTCTTCCACCAAGTGATTGTGGTGGGAACAGCGCTGAAACGTTTATCGATTGGTCAACAAAGCAATTTTCCTCATCTCTCCAATCTTTATAATTAATATTTGTCTCGCCTAGTCTCCGCACTCGTCCCGCTTATGGTCAGAGCTGGGGTGATTCCCACGGAAGCATTTTTGTCGTACCTTTTGACCCTGCAGATAAGTCGCACATAATTCAAATCATAGGCGCCGTCTGTCTCAGCGGTCAGTTTCTCGACGAACTTTGGTGGCTCCTCTGACATAATTGCTGACTCAGCGCTTGCAGAGCCATCCTCTTGGACCTTGGCGTAGTCGATTCCTGCAAAATAAAGTGAGTTCTCTGCCCTAAAAGCTTAGCCTTCAGATTTCTCCAGTAGGTACCATGAATATTGATGTAGGCAGCGGTCTCTGCAGTTCCATGCGGATTAGTAGCTGTGCACTTGTAGAGGCCGCTATCTTCTGGATAGACTTCAGGATTCATCAGTTCACATATTCCATCCGGATGTATCTGAAGGTGATTAGTTCGAAACTAGCGGGTGTCTAGCCCAATTCTTCAAAATACCTGGGTGACGATATCTTTATTGATGACCCATTCTTCAACATTGATGTCGTCCTTCGACCAAACAATTACAGCAGAGGGTACTGCTTTGATTCGACAGCGAAGAACCATTGGTTGGCCTGAAATTGTAAGAATTATGAGCGTGCACCTCTTCCTTAGTAGTGGTGGAAGCTACTTCAACAATGTCTTCAACGTTTCGAAGCCCAATAGTTTCGAAGAAGAAAAGTAGGGTATGTTTAAAAGTGGAATAATCCCGCATTCCGACAGCAGGACTTGTGTTAGAAGCCGCTTTTGGCCGCGGTTCCGCTACGGCTCGTCGTGCTGCGAGAGAGCGGGCACGCAGACTGGCCAGGAGACGAGTCCCAGCGCGTAGTGTAGCGATAAAGCATCAAACTTCCTAAAATAGGTCACACATCGCACTGTGCGCAGCGACTTATCCGCTAATCCGTCTGCGTCTCTGCCGTTTCGCCGCGCGACGGGACTCCTGTCGGGTACCCCGATATGGCTGTAGATGTGCTTATTCTTCTAGAAACCCCAGCTTCGGGAAACTTCCCCGAAAATGAAGCATATTTAACACTTCCACGAACCATGAATTAAGTTAACATAAAAAAAGTACATGTAAATTCACGAAAACTCTACCGTCAATAAATGAGGCCGAATGAAGCGGTTCAATGATTTTCGGTGCCGATTCCTCGGGAACGTCTGGTGGAACCATTTCGAATGATTCGTCTGGTCCTGGAATTTGGTTTTTCAGTGCCGGCTGCGACTACAGCTGCCTCGAGTCAGTACCACAGGAGAACAAACCAACTACTGGAGCCAGATCACTTGCCTGAGGGGGGGGGTTACAGCGGGGCGATTGCTTTTGTGATTTAATTGACCAGTGACCACTCATAGCAACCGAATAGTACTATAGGTGAAACATACTATTTCATCTCTGCATGGTCGACTATTGCGGTAGGCGCTTTGCCGTGAGCTAAATCTACTCTTTAGAGCCCTTCGCTGCGCTCGCTGCTCCCTATACCTAAGCCTGAAAAGTAATCAATCATTCAAATGACTCCCTTATTGTGAATGAGCCGCACTACGGTATGATCTGGGTTATGCAGTTTCTGGTTTTCATTCCAATAAGAGTGGTCGGGGATCCCCGCAAAACAGCTTAAATTTTGCTGGAAGTCCAAAAGTTGATCTGATTCCTAAATGGTAGTGCACGTTGTTAACATCATTAGGGTCACTCAACAAAACGAGACATTAACAGAGTTAGCGAAAACCCGTGTGGAACTCACTTCTGGTGATGTTAAGCTCTGCTACAGAGGCCGCTGTTCCGTGCGGATTGCGTGCGACGACGGTCAGCTGGACGCCACCCATTTCACCCATGTTCTCTATGGAGAGACGGCTTTCCCTGGGACCCGACTCGACAACCACCTGCTCTCCGGAGATGATCTGCATGTCGTTGGCATACCACTCGAAGGTGCACTCGTCGCTCTCGTTGCTCACTTTCACATGGCATCGCAGGGTGTCGCCCTCCATCAGATCGATCTTAACAAGCCCCAGTACAAACATCGGCGCCTTGTTGGGCATTGGAGTTGGTTTTGGCTCTTCGACTGCTGCTGGCCTCGGCTTCTCGACCGCTGCTGGCCTCGGCTCTTCGACCGCTGCTGTCTTTAAGACGACCTCTTTGATAACGGTTTCGGTGCGAGCTGTACCACTACTATTTCCAACCTCCACAGTGACAAGAGTATCGTTTCCTACGTATTTACGTAGAATAAGAGTAGATCGATTCCCGTTGACAACTATCTCGTGCTCCTTGCTAGAGGTGATTACTGTGCCATTTATAAGCCATTTAAAACTGAACGGAGGAGTACCAGAGGCGACGACTTCCAGCTTAGTTTCTTCTCCAAGGTGTACAGTAGTCTGTTTAGGTAATGGCTGACTGAAGAGTGGCGGTTTCGGTGGGGAGATTAGCTGTTCTTGCTCGTACTGCACGATCACCTTACAAGAGCTGGAGTCCTGTCCAAGACGATTTCTGGCCACTACGTCGTATCTTCCAGGTTGCACTTTTTGAAGGTGCAACTCGGAAGCATTACTGGCCACTCGACTGATGTCCACGTTCTGAGTCTTCCTCAACTCAAAGTTATTGAGCAACCACATGAATGTGGCCTCTGGAACGGCTTCTGCTCGCACTCTCAGGGAAATCGGTTCCGTGGAATTAATTCTTAGCATTGGGGGCAGCTTCTCGACAATCTGTGGTGGTTTGGGTAAGTCTTCCCGAACTGTGATTATAGGCTTTTTCGTCAGTGTGAACATTGGCGGCTTTGGAGGGGCCGTGGCGGTGGTGGTAACGGCTGTGCTCTCTCTGGGCTCCTCCACTTTGTGCTCTGTCGTTACTCTGGTGACAGCGGTCACCTCACCGAGTGGATTTGCCGCCACCACCTTGTACTGTCCTGGCGCCGGTTTTGAGAAGGTCGCTACGCTGACATTCTCTGACGGCTGCGTAATGGAGACGAACTGTCCTGTTTTGGCCTCAAAGTTGTTCACATACCAGCGGAAAGTGGCTGGAGGGGTGCTCTCAACCTTCACTCCAAGAACGAGGTTTTCTTCGGCTTTTAGGTGAAGACCTTGCCAAGGTTCTGACAATAAAATCGGTCTTTTTGGAAGGCTCTCTTGAGTTCGTGGAACTGACGTCGCCTTGACAAAAGACGCCGTCTTTGTGGTCGTCTCTTCTGTGGTTGTCATTTCTTCTGTAGTGGTTACCTCTTTAAGAAGTGGCTTTTGGGGGGCTACCTCCTTTATGACAATAGTTTTTTCCTCTTTGACTACAGTTTTCGTTTTCGGTACTTCTTCCTTTTTAGGTGGTTCCCTTCTGGTGACCGTCTGGAAAGATGTCGTCGAAGCCGTCGAAGCGACGCTGTCGACCACTTCCCAATCGGGTTCGTTCGTGCTGGTGACCGTCACCGACGACTCCAACAGGATGTCGGGACGGGTCTTGGTTTCGACCGCCTGAGCTTCTTGCACCAAATGCGCCTCATGGAACACCCTCGTCAACTGGCTTTCTCGGCCTTCGCTATTGAAGGCGACCACGTTATATTTGCCCTGCTTGACAGGCGGCTGCACCACCAGCGTCGATCGGTTTTGTTCGTTGAGGAGCGTGATATTTTTCGACGGTTTCACTTCAAATCCGTTCACATCCCATCGGAATTCCGCTGTTGGAATGGCCGAGACGTCCACGGACAGCACTAGTTTTTCGTTCGGATTCACGGTGATCTCAGCTGGGAGAATAGTGATGAACTTCGGCGCGTGGGGCAGATAGCGAGCGCCATCGCTTCGCGTTTTGTACAGGGACCGCGGAAGACGATCGGGCAGTTTTTTGCCGAGCTCTGAAATGGAATTAGTTCACACGAGTTATGCAGTTATTCGAGCCAAGCAACTTTCGCAGCACTCTCCTCCTCTCCTACACTATTCAACCAAAATGAGGGAATTTGTTCACCGAAACAGCTCAAGGATGAAGCTGGTTGACTCGAAGTCTCTACTATCTATAAAGTCACCACACGCACATTGACGAACTCAGGAACGTGTGAGAGCAACGAAAGTCACAGCGAAAGAAGTGACAGAAAAGAACACAAAAATGCCAATGAACGGCTGAACATCCCAGTTGGGAGCGGCGGTTACCTGCGCGATGTGCCTCTAGGGATACTCTTCTTTGCGATGAGACTGGCATTTCCACGTGACTTTCCAAATGACGAACACCTCGTGGAACACTGGAGGCACGTTGAGTGTAGTTCACCTCGTATACATTCACAGTCTGAAGATGAAAGATGGCCGATACCACCGGAAGGCTCGAGGGGTACGCTTCGATAGGACCAACCTTATGAGTTCGAAGCAATTCCTGTCCATCAGGGGCAGCAGTGCTACCAGCATGATGACTGGCTGCCATTATGTTGCGCGTAATGTGCTCGCCGGCCATCACCGGCGGACGCATTTGTTTCGAAGGTTTTGCTGGAATAAATGCAATTGCATAGGTAAAAACCACGATAATTCGGAGCACTAGAGCTAAGAGATTATGGCGCAGGAACTCAAGGTGCCACTATGTCTTCAAAGGCACAACCCATGATGGATTGATGTGTGGCTTACATAGGAAAATGAAAGCAATGGCGCGAAGTGGACCGACGAAAAAAAAAGCGAAAAAATCTGCTGAAAACACTCAAACTGAGGGCTTCTCTTTTTGTAATTTGCAATATTGAAAAGTAGTGAGATAGTGAGCGTGGAGGAGAAAGGGCAGGCGAGAGAGCACAGTGGACGAGAGTGCACAGCCACCTTCTAGCAAAACACAGAAGCGAAGTCTATCGAAGTGGTCATAATAAAGGCGTCTTGTCGCGTAGCCTCGAGCCGCAAGCATGGGACAGCTAGATTTTCGTGGTAGGTTCTAGCCTATCCACAGTGGGATTGTTTCAGCCAATAATCGTGGGGGCCTCCGAGATGCGCAGTTCTTTCCAATAAATGTGACTCAGCGTTTCGGATTCGGTTACTTGTAGTGGATTCAAACCCGTGACAAAAGCAACGGGTTCTTTGAAGGGGGGGGGGGTGAGGCTCTTGCCAGCCAGTTCTTACTCATGTATTCATTCCATCGTGTTTGACGGGGGCCACATACGTGGCGCATTCTGGAAGGAACTCCCCAGTCTACATTCCAGTTCTTCCGCAAGTTAAGAAGTCCTACTCTTTTTCCTCATGATTTCGGGCAGCAGAATCCTCAGAAATTTCATTACAACGACCCAATCGATGCTGAAGCATATACCATTCTTCAGCCCAGGGATATCTCCCACTCAGTGTCCAGCTTGGGAAGAATCAAACATGTGGTCCATTTCAGCGGTTAGAAAACTGATTCTGGGGAACAAATGAAGCGGGGAGGTGGGGGGGGGGGGGCTGTGAACACTGCGATAACGTCCTCATTCACTCTAATGCATAGAAGGAGCCTTAGAAAGAAGAACTGTACCCCTGTGAATTTCGACGTATCCGCTGCTCATTGCCGAACCGTGCACATTCGATGCGACCACTTTGTATTCGCCGGAAACTGGGAAAGCGAATTTGACGACGCATCGATTCGTACTCGGATAGAACAGTTCGACACCGTTTGTGGATTCGCGGAATTCACGTCCATTCACAAACCACGTGAACCTGAAACAGTGGCGACCTTCAGGGTGGTGGTCTGAAAATTTTAGAGCGAAGTAACAGACCTTGCGGGCGGATCAGCATCCACTTCTACGTCGATAACCACCTCACTACCCGGCTGGACAGTCAAATTTGGAACCTGAAAAGATTATTTGAAGGGTACAGCTGAGCCAAGTCAGGAAGAAACGGTACCTGATTGATGAAACGTGGTGATCGATGCACGGTGACAGTAGTCTGGCCCTCCTCTGCCACCATACTTCGATCCACAATCGTCCATTCATCGTATTGATGCTCGACTGAAAATGAACACGGTACGTAGAGAGCCGTCAAAGCAATGTGTCTGGTGGGGGTCCTCAACTCAGTACCACTCGGAAATCGGAAGTTGTAACAAAAGCGATGTCCGTCTCTAGCTATCAATGAAACGTGCCCCAACTCACAATTGACAGTTATGTATCCATAACTAGTGCTAGTTCCAGCCGGATTCCGTGCGGTGCACTTGTAAACGCCCTGCTCGGGTTGATGCACGGTTAACGTGGTAATGTTTAGTCCATGACGGGCTTGAAAGCGTCGACGATCCTGAAATCGCGATAAGCTTTGTTTGAAGCCTTCAGCGCAATCACAGGCCTTGCGGGTCATACCTGCTGCACCGATTTGTCATTACAGAACCATTCAAATATTGCTGGTGGATCGGAGGCCACCTCGACGACCAACGTAGGAGTGTCGGTCGACAAGATCCGATACGCTTTGATCACCTGAACACATAACTCATTGAATTACATAATTGGAAGGCAATTCCCTGAAATCTGAAGACTGCAGAAGTTGTCGTCGCTCACAAGAGGATTAAGTATCTAAGGAACCCATTGGGTTATCTTATCGACTTGCTCTGAGCGAAAATATGGTGAGGAAATATTTCGCATGAATAATGCATGCCTTCAAAGCAGAAAAATGGCGGATATTTGTCCAGTAAGACCCGTTTCATACTTTGCGCCGCTGCGGACACTGCGGAAAGCGCCACCAGCGGGCTGGCGCAAGACGCGTACTTGGCGCAGAGTCAGTGCTTTCCGATCGATCTATGCTTTTCTATTTCAATACATCCTTCAAATTTTTTGCTGTTTTACGTGCCGTGTTGTTTTTGGACATGTTTTTTTGGCACAAAAGGTTATTTTACGAATTATCACTTTTCGGTCGCCTCTAAGCGATTAACTGCGTGCGAAAGTGGCGTAAAGCCCCGGGGAGTTTCGTTAGTGCGCAAAAATATCATCAAAGAAGCAAAAGGACTTGTGCCAGAAAACACCGCCGAAAACAACACGACACGAAAAGCATCAAAAAAATATTCGAAATGTATTGAAAATGAAATAGCGGTCGAATAGTACCGACAGTGCGCCGAGTACGCATCATGCGCCAGTGCGTGTGTTGACGCTCTTCGCGGTGTCGCACTATAGCAAAGGCCGCGACAACGCAAAGTATAAAAGCAGCCTCAGCCACTCTAAATACGACGTACTGTGCGAGCAACGCTCTAGTTTTTTTTTGTTTTTGCAAACGAAACTTCCTGTATACATTGTTAGATTTATGACATGATTTGCGCTGATGGGGTTCGACGGCCTGAAGCGTGTTCAGCTAGTTCGAGGCACTTTCTCTTCCCGTTCCACGCCACCCTTACTGCGGCCAAACTGCGCTTTCAAAAGTGATGAGTTAGAGCTGTTCAGAAGTTATACCAGTGGGTTTTGCCCTAGCTCGCTGCTGTTACAAGTGTTTATCGTCAAGAATACATGAGAGCCATCACTTTACACCACTGGGCGAGGCGTTTGGCCTGGTGGAAAACATCAGGTTGAAGAATGAGGGTCCAGTTTAAAGTGATGAAGCCATTAATGGTTTAACATGAGGTAACAAGAGTCAGGTCCATCCCAATTGGAATTTCCCATAGGTAATCGCTCAGTTGAGGACCATAACAGATTGAGCCGATATATTTATTTGCTAATGACTTCTGAGAGCTTTGCGGAGGAGTGCTGAAGAAACCGTGTGAAGTTATTTGCTGAAGGTGTAAAAAATGATGTGGAAAAATAATCTGGACTGGTTGAGAGATTGACAGCGAAAAATACTCCTTGATGACACTTACAAGCACTGTGCAATTCGATCTTCATACATGTGTATGTTAGCGTCAGGAACCCCTAGTGATCCACCTCGTTTTGAAAGGACGAGGCGCGATAAATTGTATGCTGACGAGGTGCAAATGTGCCTACTAAAAAACCGGTGACCCCTCACAAGCGAATTTTCGCTTTTACGGGCGAACGGCGCATCCGTAGCGGTTCGGCAAAGTACATGTCCCCTTTGTCGCATTGTCCCTCATGCATTGGCTACCCCAGCTGGTGTCCTCGGACTCTAGCCGTTTTAGTAGAAATAGAGCAGGGCATCCTGCAAGCATCGCCCAACGCTGCTGGGAGAAAAGGGTCCCGCGCTGCGGATTTGTGGCCATTTATCTTCTTTTTCCTGTCATGCTGCACCTCTTAGCAGCTGTACATTGATTGCCAATGAGAGACCAATTTATAGCGCCACCTACCCTTAAGAACGGAGGCGTTCTTTTTTCGGCCGTAGGCTGTCAAACAAACAACTTACTGCTGTCTTCGATAAAAAGTTAAGTGGAAAGTGCATTTCGCGTAATTAAATGTCTGAGGAATAAAATCTGAGAGAAGATTTGAATCCAAAAAAAAATCAGTGAGAGCTAGACTCTAATGAGGAAGCTACCAATATTTGGCAGTCAGTTGAAAATCGGATCAACAGGCATAGACGAACCTGGATAAATTTTGGCGGAGCAGCGGTGACGAAACTAGTGATTTCACTGCTCCAGTGCTCTTCAGTAAACGAGTTTGACTGTGATCCAGTTGATCGTATCAAGTGCGTCTCGGCCACTGTCGCATTGCCGGAGCGAAAAATCGCCTCACGATCTATAAACATAAACTTCAGTGACTCTACTCTGCCGATAAAATGCTCAGCTTCAGTCTATACCCGGCGGACGTGCACCCAGCCCCCTGTGTATATCAAACTAGAGCCTAACCGACTAGGATAATCTCAGAATAGGTCAGTTATATCTGTGTACGATGAAAAAGGTGGACAAATTGGATGAGGGATTAATGTATCCCGCGCTGTCCCACGTAGCCTGCAGTGCGGTACAGCGCGGGATATATATGTATATATATATACAGGGGTGGCCAAAAAAAAAGAGACACTTTGCCTAGGGCACACATCACCAAACTTTTCTTCCCCCAGGGTGCCGCTGTTGATGGAAGCTTTACGGCATAATATTCCTTAGATGTCCCTCCACAAG
>KZ345283.1:40827-51074 GCA_002352805.1 Teladorsagia circumcincta
GTTCCGTACCTACTATATATATATATATATATATATATATATATATACCAACTAACTAACTACAACTAAACTAATATATATATATATATATATGTATATATATATATATATACATATATATATATATATATATATATATCCCGCACTGCAGCCCGTTCGTGTCGTATCTTCATGGCTATATGACACCGACTTGGTAGCCCAGGTTCCTGCTGAATGACTTCTCTTGGTCGAAATCTATTGAGCGATTAGTTTCTCAAGGGTCTTATGTCTTTCAAACTACAAAGAAGGCAGTAATGCCGAATATTCATTGCAGCCCGTTTCTGCACATCAACTCCACAAAATCTCTCCAATTCCAAAAGCGACCCTCTCTCACCCCACCCAGAAATCACCAAGTGACTTCTATGGAGGTCCGAATGGACTCAACTGATCTTCCGGACAATTCCAACCCCGACGACGTCTAGTATAAACGTGCTGTCTGCGCGGAAGTGCTTGTTTGCTTACCTGTTCGAAATGTGGTGGATGGACTGTTCGGTGCGGTCATAACACGACGTGGCGATGGTGCCCCAATCCAGTCGGTGCCATCAGTGTTGACGCGTAGTTCTCGTAAGTCCGAGCGAGGTGGAGCAGTGTCGTCGGACGGGCGACGATCCATCGCTCGCACCGTTCGCTCTACTCGCTTTTGCCCCTCTATCACGCTCACTACCGATCGAATTCAACTAGCACTGCTAGCCTGAAATTCGGTACTGAATCTGTGATGGCTGTGCACACATCTGTACCACACATAAACGCAACATCATCACGCATAAGAAGCTATCATAGATACTGTATTTTATGGCAACTCGCATATGCTTTGCAGATGGCGTCCATTTCATTGCTATCTCATTCAGCAAGTTGGACTGGCTTTATAGTTTACCAAGTAAAAATCTAATCGAATATGATCGAAATTTCTCGATTCCGGTAGGAGCTGCAGAGGTAATGAATGCGGTAATGAGTTCGCTTAGTTCATTTGGAAACCAATGAAAGAGTTGAAGAGCAATTAGCAAGGACGAGGTAGGGTGAATAACGGTCGAGAACTTCCTCGACCATGGCTCAGACTGAGCTAGAGTAGTGTCGAGAATGAATGTACGCGCAGAGAGCACAGACGGCTCGCGTGTGGCGAGGGTGAATGAGCGCGCGCGGGAGAGCGTGACCAACGAGCGAGAATCCTCAATGAGCCGTCGATCCTAGAATCGAAACGTAGACCAAGCACTGGTTCATACTTCCTCTCGTTCTCAAACAATACTGGCGATCACCACAAGCGGATTTGTTTTCGCCATCATTTAAAAGCACTTCCCCTAGCAAAATCTTTTGCCCTTCCGTTTTGTGGCTAATTTTGAATGAAATTTCTGTGAATGTTGAGAAGTGCTTCCGCACGAAATGTTTTTGTGATTGGCATATGGTTGCTCTAAAGGATTTATTTCGATACTGATATTACAACAACGATCATTACGCAGTTGTGACGCACGTGGGTCCCATGCACTTTTCGGCTAACATGCGTTCAAATTAAAATGGGTTACACTCCAAGGCAACAAAATGTCTTTTTTTGCGGTACTGCCGGATAATCCTTGCCTCAGACTTTATCAAAGACACAGGGACCATTGAAAGAAAGTACTCCGCGCTATCCACCTATGGCCGATGTCAGGCTTAGCGAATGAATTGATTCGCTAGTGTGCACGGTCGCGTCGCGGCCAGCTAATCGCTGTGTTGGCAGATACCGCAACGCGACCGCGAACGCAAGCGAATCGCTAGTTGCGAATCGTTCGATTCCCAAAGTCTGACGTTGGCCTATGGAGTCTGTCAGCATTCAAGTGGAGGCTCCATTCTAGCAGACAGCCCGGTGCCGGAAGGCTGGGTGATTAGTTTCATGTTTGGATGGCGTTTGATTCTGTGAGTAGAGCGCACGCAATCGGTAATCCATACTACTGCACCTTTCACCCATTTCATCAGGAAACCCTGCCACATTCATCCCCTGGATTGATTTACTCGATTCTGCCTATGCCTTGCATGGTTCTTTATGAACTACCAGAAATCCCCCCCCCCCCCCCTTGTTTTCGATTTCCTAGTGCTCAAAAATCCGGCACCACGTCGAATTAGGGTCAGATCATTAAGAGCTAGAATATTTTTCAAAGAAAGACAAGGCAATAGAAGGACGATTAAGTCTCCAAAGCAGAAGTGAAGTCATGTTATAACTTATTATCGGTAAACCAAACAGAAACATGAACAGAACACAGTTACGTATCTTAAGTCGGAGACGGGGTGATGCAAACCACAGATTTGAGTGAGTGGATTCAAGAAGATCTCCGGCTATCAGAAAGTGAGGAGGGTGAGCATTCTCCCACAGGTCAATCTTTCTGAACGTTGTGGGACTACCTCTGCGAAGGCTTCGAGCTAGAAACTGGTAGAGTGTAATGGTCAAAGAACCCGTCAGCTGGTGATTATCACAAAGTATTCTCTGAGCACTGCAGAAAGATGGATAACGACATGATCAACAGGGTCCATGGAGTTACCTAGTGGAGATGGAGCAGCAAGACACTATTCCGTCACAGTATTCAACTCTAAGGATCAAGTCCTATGAAGATATGCGACAAATTCTTTTCCGCGAGGCAAGTGATTTCATAGGCAGATCGTCTACGAGGGCAAAGACATCGATGTAAACAGGACTTGTCGCAATTCACTTCATTGATAGTTCAGGTACCACTCAAAAATAGGACAAGGACAGTGAATGGCAGTCGAAGTTCACATCGAGCGCTTCATCTGTGATTCTTAACCTTATACATAGACTGATCAGTAACTATGAAACAGTTAAAAGACAAGAATTCATGATTTTATATCCTTACGGGTTCTCCCCAATTTTGGCATAAGCGGCGATTGGGATAAGATCCGTTTCTAAATTCCCAAGGAGGTGGCTCTCAAACTCAACGCTCACGAAATGTTAACTATTCATCTCACAGAATCCAAATTCCTCCGCAACATTTTCGATAGTGAGCGGTTGTCTGATCGACGTTTCATTACGGATCCTCCGTTTACGACTACTGATATGTCGGTGGATATGTTTGAAATCAATACAGCCATCGGTGTAGCAATGCCGAGCGAGAGCATCTTAATTTACACTGACGGAGATGTGCGTTCGTCGCGGTTGACGCAGTCAGCTATGCCATTATCTTTGTAATATTGATCGATCCCTGCGAGAGGGTATGAGCCATGTATTCGGCTTTCATTTAGATTGCTAAAGCATTTTTATGCGCATGAAGCTTGTGTGCAGACTGACTAAGACCACACAAGGCATATACTTCAATTACCTAGCTGCTTGCTATTGCACTAGAAAAATGAGGCAAAAGTATGAAGAGGACTGCCTGCGAAGAACAGTTCAATACGAACCGTTGAAAACCCCTGGAATGAGGTATCTTGTTTTGGTACGAGTCGTACGACGAAGGGATACTAGGCCCTAAGCCGAGAGAACATATAGACAAGTGAGACGCAGATACTGACGCATAAGTGCGGTGAACGTGCATGAATGCAATTCATAAGCGGAGTTCTTTTACCACCGGTTTCAAGTCGCCAAGTCTAATCTACGTCAGCGGTTGCAAATCTACTCACCTCATTTCGAAAGAGGTTTTCATTTGGGTTATTGTTTGGCCGTTGACTGCCTTCAATTTAGCACTCGTGGATCTCGCGATATAACCCATCAAAATGTTTCCTCCAGTTTCCAAAGCACTGAGCCAACTAGGGTAGTGGACACGATCAGTCGGAGTGGAATCGTACATGCAAAAAATAATGTTCTCTAAGCACCACGCTGTGCGCTGTATCGCTCTACTGCAAGTTCTCCTACTAAACGGAAAGATGCAACAGAATTATGGTCCTTTTCGCTTTAATATGACTATTTCGAGCAAATTAGCCAACCCCAAGGAATTCGGCATTTGTTGAGCTAATGCGAGCCGATGGGTCTGACCAGTTGGTGAGCGTTAGCTGTCAACAACCTGGCTTACTACACCGCTGTATAGCTAATTGATTTTATCTTCTTCAATGAAGCGCACTCACGTCAATAGGCTTTACTCGGACTTGAGAGCCATTAAATTGTAATTTATGTAGAAGAATCAACCAGGAAAACCTTCTAGGGGAGAACCTTTGACAAAGGAAGCTTGTCCTTCATAGCCTTTGCAGAGTAGTGGATCTAGTGTTTCTCAATAATCGCTCTACTCCAAGGCTGTGCCTCACCACTCACCACTAAACTTCTTTTACAGTTACAGTTTCCTTCTCTCCTACAACACATGCTCTGACTGCATTCAAAATTGAAACAATCAAAATATCATGATCGATTGCTCTACAAATCGTGCCACTAAAAATGAGACAGATCTAGCTAGAGCCTGTGGCAGGGTGCAGGAAGAGATGGGTCCCCAAAACTTTGCGTCTATCCTACTCAATGACGCAGTTCTCATTATGGAGAATAGGTGCAGAACGCTCAAAGATGCAGATTTATGGGACCCATGCCAGAGTGAGCCTTGTTTCACCCAGCCGCTAGTCGTTACAGTTTTCAAAAAACTCTTTCCAATGAAGAGTTGGCGATGTGGACTGACCATAAGTCTCAAATGCTAACATTACGATGGTTACAATCATTTAAGAGCTGTGATGTCTGTGATGTCTAGGTTCAAGCCAGTTATTGTCAAATGCGGCTCGAGTGTGATTGGGGCGCGGGAGGGGAGGAGCTAGAGGGGACATGGCCGAGCAGAGCGCATAAGGCATGCAAAACTCTTCGGGAAACATCTTCATCATTATTTATTTCATTTGGTTCTCTACTTGAATCCGAATAGTGACCCACCCCGGTGCTCCTCCCCGCTGCAAAAATGTATTACCGTTGTCGGGGTGAGCTGTTGTGCCTCGATGCTCCCTCAACTACACTTGTACCGCAAACGCTCACCAAACAGAAACTTTATAATTAAGGTGAGGGAATCGAAGAGTTCACTATCTCGAGTCGAACTGCGCTGTGGTAGAGTTGTAGCCGGCAGGTGGTGACCGGAGCAAAATAAGATCTCATGACGGGTCATTCCATCGTGAACACTAGTGCAGCACAGTCACATGTGAATATTTCTGAGCATCAACCACAACACCAGCCAAAGCCCTCAAAGACAATTGATCAGAGTAATCAGGTTGAACAGGGTTGCAGATCAAGAAGAAACCATCGGCGAAATTCGTAAAGTAATCCAGTCGGCCTCCGAAAGTTTAGGCGCTCATACATAATTACACCTGAGTAAAAGCTTCGGCTCCGTACTTTTCACGATGTCTATGCCAAGAAAGGAATCCACAGGATGAGTCTTTGAATCGCCCAATTCATACAAATTACTGAGTTGGTGCAGGAACCACGCTGAAAACTCTGTTTGGTGTCTCGACCAAAAGACTAGAAGGCAGCGTCATTGCCCCCCCCCCCCTGACTAGGTCTGGTCATCAACATAAGTGGTGGCCCGTAGCTTTGAAGGCGCCTCGTCTTGCATTCTGTGAGAAAAAGCTTCCAATCAACCAATCATACATTTTACTTTGAACACTCCAAATCCGCCACCATTGCTGTGTAGAGTTATGCATGCCATCTCACAATGTCGCTGTTCAATAGAAAGGAGCAGGTATCAGTTAAGACAAGTAGGTACAGTGGATGTGGATTTTCAAATAGAATGTTGAAGGAGAAACACAGTTGTGCAAAGTTGTGGGGGGGGGGGAGGACAGACGCCTGTGGATCATCTTCGGCTGGCTGCGGTACCTCATAATCTCAATTGGACTACCACAGGCCCCTCTACTACCCCCTAGGCAGGGTCCGCTAGGAAATGACTTCCATTGGAAGCGGCCACCTATCCACGAAGCGGCCCCTATCCCACGGAGCGGACTCCATTCCACGAAGCGGCCCCCATCCCACGAAGCGGCCCCAATGCCATGAAGCGGCCCCCATCCCGCAAAGCGGCCCCTATCCCATGAAGCGGCCCCCATTTCAGGAAGCGGCCCTCGTTCCACAGAGCGAGTAAGGATGACGTCTCATGGAACCTCGTTTATGAAACCCATGCCAAGAGCGATTATGGCAAAGCTTTTCTCGGAATTCCAAGACTGTTGTCTGCTATGAGCTCCACAAATTCATCGTGAAAATTCCTCACAAAAGGTGGAACCCATTGATGTTTTTATCATTTTATTTTCTCTCAAATCTAATACCCTCCAAAGAATGAGAAGAACTTTCATGATTCCTCTTGGATCGCCTGCAGTCAGACTCAAAAAGCTTGACAGTGATAAAAGGATCACGAAAGCGTGATGCATAGAAAGAGATTGATGAGTGCCAGAAATTAGACGATAAGATTACAGCCGTTCTGCGAGAACTATTTACATCAAATTCTCATGACCACTTCAAGGCAGTAAGTTTCAGACCTGAACTCGGTGAGATTTACGATGTTTTTTCAAGTGAGCGTTACGTGCCTGTGCGTCCTCGCCCAGTAGAAACGGCCTCCGTCAGGTGGAACATCCACCAGGAAGCACGTCTGAGGCACATTTCGACATCAGACCCTTCACGAACATGTGTTTCGGAGAGGATTCACAAAGTACGAGATTTACCCAACGAATCACCTATTTAAGGTCGCAACGCAGCTGTTGCGCTGAGTGCGGGACCTTGTGGCATTTGGGAAGCATTGGCGGACTTCAAAGAGACGCCAAAGAAAGAAAAGAAGGGCCGGAGGCCCCACATTGCGACAAGTGTTACCCATCAATTAGTGGACCCAGCAATAGGGAGATTAGCCAATGAATAGCAAAGCTGGTTGCTGAAATTATCAAAAAGTGCTCAGAATGTTAAGAGATTCATGGCATGAATCGGGTTCGCAACAGGTTCTTTGCGAGCATTTCTATTGATGTAGTTCATCACCTGCTTGATTGAAGGGAGGGCTTACCATCTTCCCTTCATTTCTTCAATCAGGTAGGTGGTGAGCTCCTGCTATAGAACTGTTTGGAACCAACTACTTTAGTAAATTTGATTATGCCGGAAATCTCCTGCATAAAGACGCTCGCCTTATCAAGCCTAGGCGTCGTTGATCGAAAGCTTTGGACAACTTTGAGCACCTTTGAAAATCACAATGCCTTGGCTTCCTTTTCTACTACAAGTTTATCCTAGGAAGGTAGGTAGCTTTTCGAACGCAAATTCATCCCGAAACATGAATTAGAAGTTCTTTATATGTTTCACTGAATGTGCGTTCGGAAGGCTACCCTCCTACGGCCCGCTTGTAGAGAGCAAACTCAAGGCAATGTTATTTCCAAAGTTATTTCCCATCAGCGACGATTAGGCGGTGACGAGATGAGCGTCGGTATGCATCGGACGGATTGAGCGCTGACAGCTGTCTTGTCTGTGGCAACGACAAGTCAGCAGTGGTGGACTGGCCACAGGACCCATTCAGTCGCCACCTGAGGCTGTTACCTAGCCAAAACAATTCCCAGCCGACATAGGATCGTCCACATAATAGCGGAACTCGAAATGCGCAATACTGAGTACTGAATGATCAAGGTAGCCGAATCTCTTACACTTTTCAAAGGAACTGGCTTAAAGGCAAAAGTCAGGCTCGTGTTTGGGCATTATGGTTATTGAAACTGACTGTAGAGATAGGAAATGGAACGACAATGAAGAAAAAACGAAAATAAATCGTCGACAAGGCCAAAAACGAAAGCCTCGCTTCCCGGCAGTGAACAAGGCCAGCTTGGGAGAATAGCACGTCCAAACGAGTTTTCCGGATTGCCAGCTATTCATTCGGTTGATACGGCAATCATCTTAGCTGATTTCACTCGTTATGCCGGCCATGCAAACTCGGAAAGTGGGCGGAGGGAGCAGGGATAGGCGGCGGGAGCGGTGAATACATGCCCTGGGGCCTTATTACGGCTCCGTTCGCGATTCAGAGCATGGCAACGTCTTTGTCGGTGCGTAGCCATGCACAGAAACGACAAAAGGGCTTGGTTTGGTCCACTGAGCCTGACTTGTGGCTTTAATTTTAGCTCAGTAGGCTCAGCAGTGACCCATCATGGGGAGGAGAAGAACTAAGAGGAAATTCGTTTCTGGACTTCATCTGAACCTCATGGCCAGCCAAAAAAGGATGTAGTGCTTATGAAACAATAAGCGATTTCAAAAAAATCTTATACCGATTTTCTAGAGTTATCTCGTACATTAGGAAAAGTTCTCTCAATACAACTATGCATTGCCATACGAAAACGTCGGGTAGTGCAAGAATCCAAGTAACTTATTTGTCAGCACATAGTCGAGAGAGGAAGGAAGTCATAGGTGAAATAAGGAAAAATCTCGGCCGAGGAAGAAAAATTCAAAAATGTATTTAAATAACGAAAAGAACAACACAAACAGCAAAACAAGCCTTCCTTGAAAAGGAAAGTTTGAGCCATCCAGAAAGGCACTGGAGTAGATCCAAGAAGGGAAGAACCACCAGCCATGAAAGCACGGATGGCCACCACCTCCGGTCGTCCGAGACTTTCACATCGCTTTGCCCGTCCAATCGTCTCCCCTCCCTCCTCCTACCCAGACATTGTAAAGCAGGCGCCGCTGGCGGTTCATCGGCTGCCCCCGAAACAACTGCAGAGTTTCACTGTGTAATAGTCGCTGAGAGCTGAGTGAGAATCACGGAATATTATACGCCATCAAGAAGGCACTCCTGTGGCTTTGAATGGACTCCGAGCCTACGTTTCTTCGCACCTAGAGATGGCTTTTCGGCATTTGACAGTTCGCTTCCTTTCGTGGTTCTTCTTGACTCGTGAAGCGCCCAAGGCATGCTGAGGTAGCTGCGCTGGGACGGGACCAAGCCCAATGACAGATGGCTTCCGCCGACACCGCGCCGAGCTGGCCGTTCAGTCACGAGCTGCGTGAAAATCGCTAATTTCCATGATATTGGATCATAGACGATTTCATCAGCACTCAATAGGCATGATGGAAAATTCCCGCAGGTTTACGAAAGCCATCACATGTTCGATAATCATGGCCGACAGACGCATCTCCTCCCTCAGCTTCCCGTTCTCAAGACCTTGCGTAACTCAGCGGGTATTTTGGAGATACTTCAGCCGCAAGTGTCGCCTCCAATAGAAGGATCTGTCATGGATGGACAAAATTTTACAAGGCGATGTATGGGTCATTCCTCTTTGTTTTTTTACTCCTAATTTTCCTTGAACACCGTGCTGGAGGACAAAGTAGACACTCCCACTGACACAATCGCAATGTAGGGGAGGAGGGAAAGGTACAGTACTATCGATTACCCACAAATCTATGAGCCCTGTGCAGTATGCGTACTGCAAGGCAGCACTAGGGCTTGAAACGAAAACGACACGACTTTCCTATGAGCTCCCAGCCTTACAATGTGTGTCTAAATAATGTTGAATGGATGGATAGTACTGTGCGCCTTCCTCATTCACTGAACTATTCTAAACAACACACATTTCCATTAGGTGATAAAAACATGGAGGGCGTAAAAACTTCCTATGGCGTAAGCGATCTCAGAAAGTGCGATTGGCCTCTAGGAGCGGTATGAGACCGATGGGCGACAAGTAGGATAAGTATTAGGCGCACTCTAGCTACAGCTAGCCATAACATATTTGAATCTAAAGATCACCTGAAAGTATCTAATCAACTTTGGCTGGCGATGGATAACGTCTACGTCCCTATACTGTTGGAGCGCAGTAGTCATGATTTCTTTATCAGGCACCGCCCATTTAGAGAACACCCCGCCCACTCATTTCTCCTTAGTTCTACGTTTCTTCTTTTCGCTTTGAATCCCGCTCTTCTACCGCTCAATGGCTCTTGAAGAAGGACCCTTACCTCAAGATTCGACAAACTTACCTACTGATGGTTCACGTCTACTTTATGAGACTTATGAGTTGTCGCCAATTAGCGGATTTCTGCAACTAAGCTGTAAGCAGTACTCATTCTCAAAACCCATTCACGAAGGCCTTCGGCTCTTTTATTCATGCATCAAAGTCAAGAAGCTAAAAATCCGTAGTTCGTTCCGGGCGAATGATACACAACGCACAGCCGTGTGACTGTTGCTAAAAGCGTATAAACCATGTGATGGCCTATAGAGTGTCAAACGAGAATAAAGTGGATAGAAATGAGCAAAAGAGGTTTTTCAGAGCGATAGTGTCATCGTTTTACGTACAACACACAACCATAAAATTTCATCGTACACCAACCATTCGGAGCTTTTCTCATA
>KZ345283.1:57300-71584 GCA_002352805.1 Teladorsagia circumcincta
AGAAATGGAAGACTTAAAGCAACAGTCCCAGCAGGGTCGAAGTGGGCGTGGCGGCCAACGGTCGCAACACCTCTTGGGGCCGTGGAGAATCGCGTGATTGGCTGCGGAGGCATTTGCAATCGTTTCAGGACCTCATGGACTATTTGAAGTCAATTCACGATGCAAATCGTGATCGAGAACGAGTCTCCTCTGCTGGCAAGAGGGGGCGCGACCGTTGGCCGCCATTTCGACCCTGCTGGGACTGTTGCTTTGAGTGGCTTGGAGGGAATCCCGTCGATAGACCTCAGAAAGGTCTCTTATGATATGAGCAACCTTCTTCTCTCTCCAACATGCTGCAAAGTACTTGCGTTCGAAAGACTGCAATCCGTCGGCAATTGATGGAGCCGGACAAAAAATCTGCGAGTGCTGACTGATCTGTTCTTCGGTTATCACACCACCACCAGCTGATTGCCGGTCGTTCACTCATTTATCTCCCACTTTTGCATGTGTTAATTCGCGTACCAACGGATACCAGCCTGCCTTTAAAAATACACGAGCTCCCACCTTGTCAGCTGCCAGTGTGAAAGCGTTCTTGAATTTTTCCACCTCGTTCCGTATCTCGTCCGATGCGGCCACAAGCGATTGGATGTGACCTGAAAATGTCCATAAATCAACAATTTGAACTCAGAAATATAACCGTTGGCTTTCTCCGTTCAGTAGACTGCAGTAAGAGACTAAATGTAGCTTAGGCAAGAAGAAACTAAAAAAGTGCCTAGGCAGCGGCCAAAATGACTGGGTATTGTCCTCTTGAGCGCTGTTAAACTGATGCCTGCAGCATAATCATTTAGACATCTTTCACATACTATGACTTTATTCCATCTAAAACCACAAAACCACTTCCTATTTATAAGTGGGTGCGCAGTCTAACATAGAGATTGCATCTAAATAAACAGTGAATGGGTTACAGGGTGTGCTATAAATACAATCCCTTATGGCACCGAGAGCGCAACTCAACAGAAACACGATGGAGAAGTCCTGTGTTCGTCTATTCTTGCTTTTTTTTACGCTCAAGCGCAAAAAGTACCAAAGTAGATCAAAATCTCTCACCTATAGTGAGCACCATGACATGATCCTCCACAAGTGGTCCTTTAGGCATTGCAGCATAACAGAGATCGCCCACACTGACCACCAAGTGTTTTTCCACGTCCACATTCGACAAACAAAACCAACACGGTGCTGCCGGAACTTTGTCGCCCATAGGGAAATCTGTAACATGGATCAGTAAACACGAGGGTATTGTTTTTTCGTGAATAAACAAGCAACAATAAACCCACCATTCTTTCGCCGCTTTCGCCCACCCCGATCCACCTTGTCTTCAATTTCTTCGGACATATCAAAACGGTATTTATCCACAACATTATAAGTTTTGTTCCTTTTGAGCTGTTCCCTTCAATGAAATATGAATGAATATAACCGACTATAGCTGTTAAACTAACCGTTTTCAGAGAAAGTTAGAGTTTTTGTTGGAAGGTCACAAATAGTTCATATGAATCCAAGAGGAGAGAAGGCTAAAGTGGTGTAATGACAAGTGGCGTTGCTTACCACAGTGCGGTCCGAGTAACGAAACCTAGAAAGCATATCGCCCCGGCCAACCGAACTTTCATTCCTCCGAGGGCGATCAAGTAGTACTAGTCTGGGAAAATAAAGTCTGACTTTCACATCGGTCAGCCCCCGCAAATCACTCTATATGCCAAATCCCCCTCAACTTTCCCATTGCGAGTGAAAGCGTGGCGTATCTCAAATCGGGATTGATCAACGCTGAATGTTGCTCTTCACCTCTTGACCTCGAGCATTTCAAAGCCATTTCAGCGGTGCAACACTGTCACAGCTGCTGCGATCTCCCAATCCGTCACACGAATACACGGAGGCTATACAGGTAGGGTTTGATTGGCAGAACAAGATTGGTGTAATCAAAATTATCGAACTCACTCAGCCATAAATTTCTCGAGGATATCCATATAGGGAAATTCTGAAGAATTAGGGGGTTGGGCAGTAAGTTCGTCACGGGTCATTTTGCGCAACGGCTGAAATGATGATATTTCAACACTTTGACAGCTCAGTCGCTGCAAAAGATCAATCTCAAGAAAAGTGCAAGAGGAATGGTCACAGAGTTCGTGTGGTAACAGACTAATCTATCAATAAAATGAAGGAAAAGATGTCAGGTAGGAGATAACTACCTGAATATTGAAGGCATACAACCATTTCTGCTTCTTGTCGTTAACAATTGGAGCCAAACCAATAAATCTGGTCACATGTTGTGCTGGTTCCAATAAGACGCGGTGATTCCTACAGAAAAAAAAGCCTAATCTCGATTAGCGCAGAGTAATGAATAGACATTCCTTCCGATACCTGTAGGGCTGTCGTTCGTAGTGAACTCCCATACCAGCAAAATGATACCGAGGTTTCAGGCCGGACGCTAGTCGGGATATCAGTCGTGAACCTTTGATTTCAACAGAAGGAGTGTTGTGAGCATGCTTCCATACCTGAAAAGCCAACTCACAGAGGTGTAGGTGACCAGAGAAAAAGAGGTTACGATGCTATTTCAAGTACGAATGTGAATGTTTCTTCCTTTTCGGGATCTTAACCCGCGGAAGTGTGGCATGATTGTGGGCGCCAAAAAACAATATTAGCCTAGATAATTCGCTGTTTCAGCGCACCTGCGATACGCTATGTCGCCGTTTTCCTGGTGGAAAAATCGAATAAGGGAAACGGTACACGCTTCTCCTCGTATGATCTGCGTGGGAAGAAAAATGGCGCGAAGTGTTCCCGCATAAGAACGGCGGCGTTAATCGTTCGCGGCGCTACGCTAGCGTCTGCGATTTGATTAAACGCTGAACGTGCGCAGCTTATATAAAAAGATAAATCACGACAGAGGGATAAAAACGCACCTCAGCTGGCCACATGGACGTTACGAGAACATCCACTCCTAGGAATCCGGACTGAGTTCTGACCGGAATCAACAATTCCTAAACTCCTCTAGTTGAAATGGAAAAGTCCAGCGCTAACATAGAATTTAATATACCTCCACATCCTCTTCATTAAATTGATAACTACTTGATGACGCTGCTTCGACACCGCTAAGGTAGGCTACCTGTAAACCTGCAAGCAGCTTGTTGATATTTATCAAGTCAGTTCAAGAGCGACTGATTCAATTCAGATGAAATCGCTGCATACCGCTTGCAGTATTTAGTATTCCGCGTTTTCCGAGATAAGTAACACTGGAGGAAAACTCGGTCGATTCCTCAGGATAGAATACAGATGTAGACGATGTGCACGGACCTAAACGTCGTGAATATTGATCTGATGCGAATGCTTGGTATGTGTTTGAGACTCTACGGATATGGAGCTTTTGCACGTGGTCGAAGTCAAAGCTACCTATAACCACAGTATTCACCATTTCATCAACTGTTAGTCTCTGCCGGTCGGGCCAAAAATGGCAACGTGAAATTGGACTTTTCTAGTGCGATCTTATTAGAGATTGCACTTGCTCTACAGCGCCTTCCCTCGAGTATCCGATATTCACTCGTCACTCTCAACATCCATCCGCACGCGCACCACAGCATTCCTTCAAATCTTTAAACCCTTGGTCCACAAAAGACCAACAGTGCTCGTCCAGTTACGACATCAATAAACAGCTTTTGCCAGAACCCCACACGTAAGATTGATCAGTGTTAGACAAAAATTTTATCCCATTTTCTCTGCTCCATTTTTATGAAAGCTTTCCTATATGTAATTAGGCACTTTTTCGAAACACTACAATACAAC
This sequence comes from Teladorsagia circumcincta, assembly GCA_002352805.1. Lineage (NCBI taxonomy): Eukaryota > Metazoa > Nematoda > Chromadorea > Rhabditida > Trichostrongylidae > Teladorsagia > Teladorsagia circumcincta. The sequence continues at coordinate 61,105 of KZ345283.1, forward strand.
GAACACAACGCAAGTTCTAGAGGCAGTGGCCACGTTGGCAGGAAGGCGGTGTGGTTTTGATGACGCCATTGGACGCCATTGTTGGACAAGACCCATCACGCATTGTGAGTGTGGTAGGGACTGCTTCTAAATGTCTTTCAATCAATGACGTTAGATGATGTCATCAAATCCGCACTACTCCGCAAAATTGTTATCACTGCCTTAGAGGCAAGCCCCGGGATAAATTTGGTGTAGAAAAGCACATCCTAGTGATTACTGGGCTTTGGAATGAACTTAAGGTGGGGAGAAAAGCGAGAAAAGTATCTGGAAACGATAACTTTAAGGCCTTAACCTTAAGCATCAATCGCGGTGGGTGGGAAGGCTGCAACGGGGGTCGATGGTTGCAAGCTTGTAAGGACTAGCGCCTCAATCGCACAATTTCTGCGACGAAGATGGCATGATTTAGGCGGGAGACCCTACAATTTACCTCGTTCTATCCCTCTTACTACTCTGGCTGGTCTAGAGGTTTGCATTTGAAGTATCGGCCTCCCTTTGGTCTATGCTAAACTGTGCTCTAGAAGAAGTAAGAGATAGTGAAATGAATTTCATTAAAAGCTTACCCAAAACATAAGTTGGCACTTCGAACTCCACTTTGCCATTCAGGATACTCTCGTTGTCGTCCGAATTCGTGCCAAAAAATTCCCCAACACAGAACAGCATGTCAAACGGACCATTCTGAAAAACCACCACTAGTTAGCACGGAACTATTTACACCCTGGGAAATCGCTAGAAACCTTTTTATTGATAACGGAGATCTTCTTAGCCAGTTGCTCAAATTGTCCACGAACGTCGCCGACGCATAGCACCCGAGCCTGATCTTTGGACATAACCTAGGACTTTGGAAGTTGTATTATGAGTGGACGAAAAAGTGTTCCAAGAATTGCCCGAATCGAGAGAGCTGTGGCAAACCCGAGGATACAAGAACAAAATGACTGAGCCAAACAAACAAATTCGTAAACGCTCTGGAAGAGTCTGCGTGTTGTCGCACTTTTCCAAAGCTCATACTCTCCGTGTACGTTCAATGTTCTTTTGAACCTTGCCGGAAACCCTATCAAGGTGTTGTCAGCCTGTCAGGTTCAGAAGAACACTTGCCGATGCCTTTAAACGAAGAAATAGGAGAAGTATCCACAATGAAGTCATTTAGAGAGATGAATAAGCGGGAACGGTTTAACCGTTTATTCATGCAACAAATCGGCGAAACGGATTTGGGTAGCTTTACCGATGCAGTCATGACTGAAAACTGAATCACAGGGCTCACTATAGGGTAGGAAAACTTTGACGTTCTCCCTGCTCCCGATACATAAAAGATAATGTTATGAGCAATAACAATTAACAATACTTATTGAAACAATCTGAGGCGAAATTCATACGACTATCGCAGGAGATCCAGATTCAAGAAAATACCCGTCAATTTTACTCGTCAATGGAGTCATGTGCTTGCCGATCTTGCCCAGGGCAATAACTTTCAAGCTCTTCGAAGTTCTCAAATTGGCAACCGCACCAAATACAATAGCGATGCGCGTCACGTAAATAGCCAGTTATGTGGAGCAGTCTGAAAGCATTGAGGTAAATGATTGATTATGGAAATGCACGGAACCTCACACAAGCGACGCCTTCACCTTCGAGCCTTCACTGAACAAAGAAATAATTTTGTAAGACTCTATCCAAAATATTTGCTACGCTCTTCGCTCTGATTGGGATTATTTGATATTCTTTGACCCTATTAAGAGACCAAGAACATATCGAGAGAAAGCAATCTTGTGAAGTGTGGAGGCCTATGCCCATACCTTTCCTGCAAAATCTCGTTTGGTAATTCGTCAAAACGTTCCTCCTGAGGTGCTTCTTTTCCGTTTGCATAATAGTATCTGAAATAGGAGATAATGAGCAACAAGCACTTACACAACGCCTTTGAACAACAGATGAAGTTCAGTGAGTAGAAAAAATTCCACCAAACACAGGCTAAGCTATAATCTGAAGTTAGATGTTCCACGATGCTACCGCAAGACCTCAATACCAACAGATTACAGCGAAGGTCGAGGCGTCTTGCAGCCAAAGCCCAGGCCCAACCCTGCCCGCTCACCCCCTTCCTACACATTGCTTCTGCGCTCCCTGTTTCAATTCTTCCGGTGACCTAGGAAGGGTACTTCCAATACACTACTTTCAAGTTCAGCGTAGTACCACAATGAAAATTTATATACCATAAAAAACATCATAACTATGGTAGTTTAACCCACTTCAATTCCTCGCTACAATCGTCATCCTCATCGCAATTACTTGCAAAGTCGTCCGTGTTGGTTTGCTTATAATAACTTTTCCAGAACCATGGTACCTCGGGTTCCTCCATGTTGGTTCTGAAAAGTATATGCTGATGCTCAGAAGAAGTGCTCATATACAACCACTTAAAACAACGTTGTAAATGAGCACATCATCTAAAGAAAATTCTGAAGCTTGCAAAGTGTTTTCTACCTCAAATCCAACTCGACACAAATTTTTCTACTGGCCAAAATATCACGAATTAAATCCTTTGTACTAGACATTCCTCGTTTACGTTTCCTGTACTCTTCAGTCAGTTCAACCTGAAAATGAAAAGTGAGCGAGAACGTCACATCTAAATTTCAACACAAGTAATGACCATACTTGCGGGTGTTTCAAAAGGCTAGCCTATCGGTATAAGTACAATGCAAGGTTTCAGTACATCAGCAAAAATGCGAAAAATCACCACCCTTGATCAAAGGCTCAAAGAAGCTGACCACTAAAGCGGTACACCCCTAATTGGACGACTTTTTAATGTCATTACAAAAAAATTTCATGCCTTGGGCGTTCAAGAAAATTCCATGGAGTTTCATCATTAATCTCACAGACTAATAAGGTAACGGAATTTGATTATGGCAAAAATGTTTGAAAGAGATTAGTTTGAGGTTTGAAGTCCACCGATATAATGCAAACTAAGAAAAATGTCATTAGATTCATATCCAAGGGATATCTTATTTATGGCGCAACTTCCCACACGCAGAGACCGGGGGCCAAGTAGCGGATGGAATCTCGCCTGGGTAAGCTGAGCCCTTCAAAAAATGAACATACGTGTTGTTCGGCTCGCCGCTTCATTCGCTCCATTTCTCGCTGGATCCTCAACTTGGCTTGTTGCTCCTGCTCGTTAGCATGACCCAATCCTGTTCTGGTTGATTTTACCTCGACCGGAAGTGGCTCCCTAATACCGGATCCGAGATCATTTTCTAGAAGCGGAAAGCTATTTTTGAGCATTAACCTAGAAGTTTTGGTAGTGAAAGCTGGAAGATACCGTCTTTCTTCTTTCCCAGACTCATTCCTGGTTTGAATCCCATTTTAGCCATAAGAGCGAATCCTTTCGAAGTTTCCGGAACTGGCTTGCTTAACGCCTCTTCGCGAAGAGTTCTCTCTTAAAACATGAACCTTGTACTTTATTCGTTTTCAACTTAAGCAAATAAAAAGAGGGAAGCAGTCGCACACAATGACATGAAAGGACTTATCACTATACCTAACTCGTGCTTCTTCTTTGGAAGTACCCGCGCTTCTGGTTTGTTCTTCAATTTCTCCGCCTCTGCCTTCAGCCATCTCCTGTGTTGCTGATTCGTTACGAGACCTTAGAAAAACATAACTTTTGATATAGATTCAAAGGAATCTACCATATCAACTGAGCTGGTGAGGAAGAGAAGCACTCATGTCTCTTCACTTGATGTCTTCCACTCTTTCCTAGACTTGGGTTAAAATCGATATGGTTAGCAAATTGTTCCAAGGTATTAGACATCCTGCACCACAAGGTCTGGCGCAAAACAACTTTTAACCCAAACTCCCTGCAAACTTCAGCTAGGGAATGTCTGATTGTGAGTTAGTCTGATAGGCTGAGCTAAAGACTTTTAGAGCCCAGTCACAGCTTACACCTTCATCAAAGTTGGTGAATGCAGCCTCAGCAGCAATGATGGGTAGACGCTTGTCGGGCTCGCATAAACCCTTTTCTCAATGTGATGTTCTTGCGCTGGAAGACGAACTACCCGCGAAAAAAACCCATGACAGTAGACCACCCGATCAAATTTGTCGCCTGAACTTGTGGCACGCGCACTCAAACTTAGGTCACTGTTCTAAGGACCTAGGTAAAATATAGTAACCATTAAACAAGAGCGGTAAAAAGTAGAAACACCCATGCAGAGGCCTAAACTATCAAATGGCTTAAGCGAAGGAAATTGTAGGAAATAGCGCAAATGGTAGAGGAATCCTTCGCCGTTTATTCAGAATCTCCTGATCTCATATTTCGAAACAAGTCCCTCAGAATTTCAAAAAAGAAAACAATGGATCAACCTGGCTTCACATCTTTTGCTACTTCCAGGAAATCATCCGACATATAATCATCCAACCTCTCGCCCATCTTTTCCCTACAATTCAAACGTCAAATGATCATAGTATCGAAAGTTGCAAAATCAAATGCTTGTCAACACGCGTTTATGATAGAACAATGTCACAACATACACTTTATTCAACGACTGTTTACACATAGGAAACAAGCTCAAAGGAACAGAGAGGAGAGCCTGTTGCTCTACTGAACTGTGAATGAGAAGCGCGAGTCAGTAGCCGCGCATGCAACTGGGCAAACGATGGGAAATCAGCGAATTAGATAATTCCAAAACCAGATCACAACGGAACGTTTTGTAATTTTCAACAAACAAAAAAAAAAACAAATTCTTAAGGGTATCAACATGTACATTCAAGAAATTTGATGCAGAATAACTGTGCAAGTCAAATGGCTCACTGGACAAAGTGGATCCTAGATTATTTGAAGGTCCTGTTGACTTGGGAACAAATAGGACTTGTGATCCAAAATCGAACCCTTTTTGGATGACAAGAAATGATTTATTTCGGCGGCCAACCGCTACATTTAGTTCTTCACTTCTCAGCAATGTCGTCTTCATCCTGAAATTGACACTCTTTAGATGCTGCAAAAGTTCTTAGAATTTCCACGTTCATTGTTCTCGCTTGGTCCTGAATATACTATATATCTATTATTTTCCACTTATTAGAAGCAATGTCAATAAGGTACGATCCTAGTTTCAAGACATCGTGAACACTTGCTCATCTATAAAACAGTGCTTAACGAACTCATCAGGCCTGAAACATACTCCCATCGATTTGAGCAATTTAACGGACATTACCCTGAACAGTCAACGCCAGCAGTGATTATCTAAGTCAGCATATTGCGGAATTAACAATTCGCATTAGTAAATACATTTCTTTATTGAAGTTCACGTTCGGGCCGGGAGAACATGTGCTATTATGATGAAAAGACTGCCCCGTTTCCCTTTAGCTGCGACGTCAACACCATGTAGAGTGACCTAGAAGTCGCTCAGTGAGTGCTCGCACAAGAGTTGGGTTTCCGATCACAATCACGACATCGAAAAGATACCTCAAAACTGACTTAAACCCTAGATGAGACTTGGACCTCAAATTTGTAGGACTGATTCTGGGGGCCTCCTCGGGTGTGGTTCGCTAGGACAGAGTTTTGTTCACCTTATCCAGCGCGACATTCTTCGCTGCGAGAACCCCAGGTCCACTGCTATCACTGCTGGACCTGGGGCCGGATTCAATCCTCCTTCAAGAGGCTGGGGGACGAAAATATGTCGTCTCAATGGGATTGTTCTGAGAAAGGGCCTACATTTAATGTAAGTCGAAGTAGATATGCAGTGAAAATGAAGAAACTGTGTTGAAAAACAAATAAATTTAAAGAAGTTTTCATCCCCCAATTCCTTCGGGAAGGATTGAATAAGGCCCACGGAGTTCCCGCAGCGAGAAAAGTTTCGGGAGCAGAAGCGGAAAAGTTGCTTTCTGCCCTAGCGAACCACACACCCCCTTCTCCCTCATAATCAGGCATCTTGCGGAATACAGACGGGCAAACCCACGTACCGAGACAACAAGATTGTGGTCCATGAAATAGTAAATCAGATATATCATACTATCAAATAGACTTAAATCATAGAACCAACCTCATGGATCCGCCGTTTCGACTTCGAGCTCGTGCTTTGATCCACAACAATCTCTACTCCTGAGTTGTGCTCATTATCGCTGCCTGTAAAATAACAGCAATCTTTCGAAATCAATCCTCCCATAGTCAAGACCTGTGCACAATGGCACGCCAATAGAATGAAACAATTAGTATCGAATTCAAAGAGGACGAGCGTGAAATTTTACCGTCTTCGCCCTCCAATTCAATATATTTGTCATGTGTCCAAACTCCATCAGCGGCTGAACGTGAGACGTACTGTCTGCGTGGTCCTGTGTCACGATCACGGTCTCGCCGATCATACTAAATAACGCTAAGATGGTATCTGTTGTCTACAGAAGGTGACAAGAGCGTACGACATATAATCACTCTATCTCTGCCACCATATCCGCGGAATCCGCTAAGCCGATCCCGCCTCGGTCCCATGTCGATTCGTGGATCGTATGTATTACGCCCACGCCATTGCTTCTCTTCCCCGCGATCATCATGCTTGAAAAATATTAAGTGCAATTCGTAAGAAACAGAGAACATCTCGATATTCACATGCTCACACTCACCCCAAAATAACCCTTCCCCTTCGGCACAGTGGTCGGATCTATGAGTCTCTGCACAGGCTTATCCTCGTCTTCGTGTCGGAATTTTCCTGAACAATTAAGACATAAGTGTTTAATAGGATTTACCCTGATCTTTTATTCAGGGCAATTTGTATTCAGATTCACAAACCATTAAGCCTGCTGCTGTCCACGTCCCTGTCACGCATTGAATCGAATCTGTCTCGACCACGAGTATCTCCGAAAGAAAGTCTATCCCTCATAGACTGCCTAAAAACAGAACATTTTACACCACTCTAATCAACGAACTACGCTGAATAAGAAACACATATACTAAATAACTGCAAGCACCAAAGCATCATATTAGTGACTTGTACGAAAGAATATAAAAAAAATGAGTTAAAAAATACAATCCCTTCACTTCGGAAAGATTGAACGCAGGGTTTTGAAAGTTTCACCCGTAATTTCAGTTACATCCGATAATGAATATTGAGGCTTTAAATTGCTCATGGAAAACGTTGAGAGACAGAAAAAACTTTTCACCTAGTTGGCGTCACTGGATAAGGTTTCTCCCCATCACTTCTTCTCCTTTCAGGATAGCTACGAAAACCACCACTCATCCTGAAACCTTCACATATAATACTGATAGCATCACAACAGTATATCCAATCTGCGAACCTCGACGGAACCGGTCCAGTGCGGCGAGGCCCATCGATCGTACATGTCTATAAATCAAGTAAAGCACACATTAGAGCCTCGAAATCAGTCTAAAATAACACTACCATCAATAGCAGGAAGAGAGCGTGAACACAACTACAAGCAAAAAGTAGATAAGCTGAAAGCTGCGAACGCCTTGTTTGAGAAACACGAGCATATGGCACAAAGAGAGCTTAGATAAATGAAATAAAGAGGACATAATACTGTGACCATGAAATTCAACTCACGATTCGTTCCTTGGGAGTGACTGTTTTACTCTCTTTCTTACCTGAAACATCAACGACAAATATAGAAAGTGAGCAAAAAGCTTATCGATTCGTGAGCAAAAAACCGATCGATTCGAAGTGGGACTCAACTGTAGATAGATGCAGGTAGTAAGAATAAAATTAAAGTTGTAACACATGAAAAGTATGTGATCAAGCGATTTGCGTCGCGATCTACTAAACTTCATCAACCAGGAAAACCACTAATCTATTTAAATGTCATTCAGAAATGAACGCAAACAAGCGTTGTTTAGCACCAAGAAGAGAACATCGGCTCCGTGACTTTCTTAACATTTATAGGAGTGGTCACGGAGGGCGAGGACGAGAGTAGGTTGAAAGCAGAGAGTTCTATTGTCTTCTCCCCTTTTCCCACCATGCCACCTTGTCAGTGTCGTACGACTGTTTACCGGGATGCCTCCCGTCCGTGCCCCCCGCGACCACGCCTCACAAGTGTGGAAAAAGTCATAGAGCCGGGAACCTCAACGAATCCATCGTAGCTTTCACAACAAAAAAGCGAAAAGATCAAAGTCCTTACTCCTCACGGCAATCAGTGCAGCTTGGTCGAGCATATTGATCGGCTGAGTTTTCGAAACAACGGGCTTCGGTCCTCGTAGCAGCGGTGAACGAGAGCGCGACCGTGAGCGACCACGAGAAACATGAACACGTCGCATCCTAGAATAGCGAACTGAAACCATAACAAATTTAATAAACAAATCTGTCTAACGAAGCGTAAGGTACTGTTCGCGTTCCACGACCTCAGAGAATCGCATAATAGGCGAAAAGTAATAAATTTGTGAGGCCCCGTCCTTAGCCCGCTAATTATGCGACTGGCCGATGTCAGACTTTGCGATTGGAGCGATTTTGCACCAATTGCAGGAGCGATCGCTCCCAAGTGCGAGCGACGGGAGGTTTACCCGATCGGCGCCGAGTCATCAATGGTCGGCGGGGTTAAATCTCCCGTCGCTCGCACTGGCAAGCGACGGGAGATTCACCCGAGCGGCGCCGAGTTATCGATGGTCGGCGGGGTAAATCTTCCGTTGCTCGCACTTTGGAGAGACGGATCGCTCCTGCAATTGGTGCAAAATCACTCCAATCGCAAAGTCTGACATCGGCCACTGAGCGACTGGGCGATTATGCTGGAACACATAACAAAAGATTAGGGAAACTGCCGACACAGCGTATCGAAGTTTCCGATTTAGTGAAGTCGCTTCAATCAATGCACATCCAACCCTTCTAGCGCAATCCCCAAACGCTAAGCAGTGAGCTGAAGTCCCCGGCGTCTAACCGCCGCGAATTTCGAAGCCTCCTGGGCAATACATTTTCATTCACACCTCGCTCATTACACGGAATCTCCGATTGTTTTGTAGCGACTTCTGTGAATAATGCTTCACGGCGCTTTCATAGTCGGTCGCCCGATCGTGACGATACGCTCACACAGCATTAGATACGTATCGATCGACGGATGTGTCGGAAAATCGGTGCATTCTAGTGCTGCACATCCTTACGATCGAACAACCTACTATGAAAGCGCCCTAAGGCCGATGCCAGACTTTGCGAATCGCGCGATTCGCCAGCGTCTGCGGTCGCGTCGCGGCCGAAGGAGCGCTCAACTGGCTGATACCGCAGCGCGATAGCGGACGCTAGCGAATCGTACTAGCGGATCGCTCGATTCGCAAAGTCTGACATCTGCCTTAGCTACGTTCGTACACAAAGCTTCAAGACATTCGGCTCATCCGCAAGGAAGAATGCTTCTCAAAGACGATTAGGCACCGTTCTTAGCTCGCGACGCACGAAAAGTGAAGAAAAAACACTGAGTACTAAACGATCACGAGATTTTATGGCAGGAGATGGCGGAAGTCCGTAAAAGCGTCGCAAAAAAGGTTAGATTTGCATGAATTCGATTTCCTCCTCCTACTAGATGTTTAGTGGGAGTAACAGAGTTAGCGGAAGCTTTTTGCTGTTCCTCACATTCGCCCTCCCGACAATCCAGCGCTTGAAACCCCAAGTTTTACGAGTAAATCATAACTCACTTTCGTACGTATTTTCACTACTTCCAGAATCCCTTGAATATCCTGATCGCTACTCAGCTATTCTTTTTCGCCAAGAACCGTATCTTCCAGAACTAGTAGACTTTTTAACACCGTTTTTGAACTCCCTCCTTTACACCGCCTCAATCCGACGCCCTCCCTGTTCGCTTTTGCGTAAACAGCGGCTCAGGGCTACTGTGATTTTACACATTCAAACTTTTGCCCTGATAAGGAATGCTCTTCTGGGAAGCTCTCGGAGAAGCAACCTCACCTGTTCTCGGGGATATCTTCCTGATTGACATGCAATCGGAAAGACTCCCCGAAAAACCGGTGGACATGGCCTTTCCCAGAACTTTCGCGTAGAGCATACCTTGCCAAGATGGGGTCCCGGTGAAACTCGGGTTCGGGGCAGGGTCAACCGTCACGTTGGACAAATTTCCAAAATTTTACGACCCCCCCTTCTGAAGGGCCTCAGTACGACCCCCCCCACACCCGACCCGAAACATATCACAATTCAGCTATTCGTGAGGAGCATCCCCGCGAGGAACCGAATTTAGCATTGGAGCGTGAGTTTGCATTTTCGGGGGCACTGGAAGCAGCGCGGAAAGGCCGAGGCCGACTGCTTATCTTCAGAAGATTGTAGTTCAGTTAATTTTCAATATTTTTCAAATTTCAAAATAGATTTATAATCTACGAGACACTTGCTTTCAGGAAACCTTTAATCTTCGTGCACTACCTTCAAATCGCTGTGAGCTATGGGGTCGAGAATCCGGAATTCACTTAAATGTCTGCTTTTTTCTTTGAAAGAATGTAATTTTCTTCAAATTAGAGATTGTGAGAAGTGGCTAGAAAATTTTC
>KZ345283.1:82580-96143 GCA_002352805.1 Teladorsagia circumcincta
CTTTGAAAAAATCCGCCAGAACTTTCGTTGCGACCTAATAGTAGTCGATTTGACTAATGGTCGTTGTTATCTGCTGGCTTATCGTTTCCACCGCTGATTCACGATCGATTTTTTTTTCCGCTTTCCATACTGGATTACCTTGTTTCGTATGTTTCTCTGGGTGTTTTAGCAGTATTTCCGCAATATTTTGATAATCAGGTAGGAAAACCAATGGACGTCGAAACTGGAGAGTCAGATCACTTCGTGAGCTATGTGCTGGTATTCGTCGTTCTTTGTGCTGCAGTTTATGTTGTAAGGTGAGCAATGCTGTACCTTTTGTTACAATGAAGCGCATCAAATTGAAAGTGCTCCTATTGCTTCACACAGCAACTCGTGGCCTGGGCCTAAGCATACTTCCCTAATCAGGAGAGGGTATCCGTCCTGGTAAGGTATGCTCCACCGAAAGCTCTCGGGAAAAGCCACCCCCACTGGTTCTCGTGGGTAATTTCTCGGTCGATATGCCAACGATGAGATATCCTGGTGATTGACATGCAATCGGGGAGACATTCCCGAGAAGCGGTGGGCCTTTCCCTGAAGCTTTCGGGGGATACCATACCAGCAGGACGGGTCTCTCTCCTGTTCGAGGAAGCATAACTCCCTGCCCTGATGGTTATGGGGCGTGGTTCACCACGACAGAAAGTGACTTCTCCACTTTTCGGCGCGAAACTTTTCGCTCCTGATCCCAGGTCTACTCCTGATTATTGGTGGATCTGGAGTTTCGCAGCGTAAAAAAGTCGCGGAAGCAGAAAAGCCGCTTTCTCTCCTAGTGAACCACACCCGTGTCCGCAGAATACGGTTCAGCCACAACCGAAAATGCTATTTTGTCCACAACGCTATGCGTTTGAGTCCTCACGTCAAAGTGAACGAGCCAGCTGGCTTCACGGCGCTCCACAAAACAATAGTTCAATCGTCGATCTTCTAGTGGCGTTGACGTCGAAGAAAATTTGAGGGAGATTCAAGTTGTTTCCCTGAAATTTTAATTTTCCCTCAGTAGGCTTGGCCATTTCACTTTGTTTTCTCTCACTAGTGCTTATGTTGATTTTTAATTCGTTTATTTCAGAAGGTACTTCAAAGGCGCGCAGTTCAGTGAGCATGTGTCAGCCAGAGGACTTGTGGCTGTAGTGACTGGTGCAAACTGCGGTATTGGCCTGGAAACCGTGAGAGGGCTAAATCTTGCCAAAGCTAAGGCGAGTTCTATATCTGGCTCTACCAAATGGCTATTTCGTTCGATGTCAAAGGCCGGTTTCAATCTCCAAGTTTTGCTATGGCTGAGAAGAGCTCGGTTTAAAAATATCGCCCTGAATCCCAATTATGTGCTCTGTAGGCCACAGGCTCTGCCATGGAAACATTTACGTATATCTCAAGCCTCTTTGTGGGAAGGTGAAGTTCAATTACAATGATTGCCGCGAGCTGCTTACTACAGTGAAATGGGGTGGTCCTGGGAGACAGTGTTACACGATTCTTGCCAAAAAAACCTAAAAAAGGCTAGTCTCGGGGTCATACTCCACCAGCCAACCTTTTGGAAAATCGACTCAATGTAATTTTGTACTAAGGATAATATTCTTATTTTCAGGTCTATATGCTGTGTCGCAATGAAGAGCGTGGGGCAGAAGCGAAGATCAAACTGGCACAGGTAGATTTGTTTATTAAGCAATCATAACCAAAATTTAAAAAAGAGACGTAAGCTCATATTTAGTAATTACACGTGATTTCAAGTGAATTCCGCTTTTAAATATCGTATGGATCAACATTGTGCGTATCTCGTAAAGTAATGAGGTAGGTATCGAAATCATCATAAGCTTGAGCTCCGCTATGGGCTAGTGATGAACCAATTTGTATGGATAAGCAAAGGACAAGAGCGACGCCGAATCTCGTCCGGAAGGCCGCGCGGGGACAGCTGGGTATCACTGAACGGCAGTTCGTCTGTCGATAAGCGCCATTCCAGCTCGGGAGAGGAGGAGCCTGAAATTGAAACTTCGAAATACTTTGCGCTGAACCAATGTAACTCGGAAGCATGTAAAGCTTTTCTGCAGCAGTATGTGGGAATAAAGTAGCGGAGCTTCAGTAGCTCCAAATAAAAGAGTAAGAAATTCTGAACGAATAGGAGGGTTCTAATCATCACCCGGAATTCCGCAAGTCGTCAGGCAAAGGTGGATTACGGATCCATATTGACATTCCGCCATCAACCGCTGCAGTTTTCCTGAGACTATGCTAGGATGGAATGAGCGATGATCTTTTTACTAAAGCTATCGGTGAGTGGTGCGTGGTTACATGTCGCCACTTATTAATATTTAGTCACAAGCACATTTGCGGAAGCTAGCAACGTTTTAAATACATCGAGTAGAAAATTTCTTTGGATTCGATCTCATCCAGGGTGGAGCCCGTATAATTATTACTTTCACATAGGAGAAATGTTTCCAAGGCTTTCATCCAGTAAGGAGCCCATCATTAACGGTACTTAAAGACACATTTTTTGAAAACTGAAAATGTCCATGGGGCTCAGAAAATGGTTCTAGCGAGCATTGTGGGCCGCCCATAGAGAATGATAAAATAACCGGTTGAAACATTTAAAATATCGTAATGATTTCTGCTATCATTAAAGCTCTATTGTGGAAAAAAAAATAAAAAAGCTAACTTCCAGAGGAGGAATCGGTTTGACATTGTGAAGTAGTGGATCTGGTATGTAGGCTGGGAAGGACGATGATGCTCTTCCCGAGGGACACATTTTTGTCCGTTATGAATGAGCAACCTAAATGTAGAGTTATTCCGAAGAATGATACCTATGCCATATACGATAGAAGAGAACGTGGAGCGACTCATTTACAATGCTGAAGGCAGTCTAATGAATCGAAAACGCGGACATGAGAAAACTGCTGAAGTAGAAAATAGGGGTTTGGCTGTTAGCAGCTGTGGTTTTGATCAGCAGAAGTGATTTCAAATTGAGATTGTTTCATTCAGTTTTCAAATAAGGAAGCTTCAAACTAGGGGTTTTACTAACTATTTTGTTATTTTTCCTGTGGCAAAGAGTGCTTTGTGCTATTCGATTGTTTCACCTTTAGGCCGCTGTCAGACTTCGCGAAACCAGCAATTCGCTACGTTTGCGGTCGCATCGCGTACATGGAATCGAGTTATTCATTATGCGCCACGTGACCGCAGACGCTAGCGAATCGCTTGGTTCTCAAAGTCTGACATCGGTCATAGGAGTCGAAGGTCGAAACGCCTCCATCCCTTATTCAATTTTGCATGGCAGGGTTGGTTCTATAAAAACTACAGAATACATGAGTAGGGAGAAAACAATAACAGGAAATAGTGTTCGGATTCGAAAGAATAGAGAGAATTGAAGTTTTTAAGCAAGGCAGTAAAAGAAACTACGAAAACAGAAAGGGGTATGGAAATGGAGTTTTTCGGGATTTTATTAAAAAAATGGAAGTAATAAGAGCATAGACTTTTGGAGGAACTCTGGGGAAAGCAAAATCGTTGGTTAGTTTGGTCTGCTACTTCTAATGAGGCCAGTTGTTATGGGTGATTGATAGTGAGAATCGATGTCAGAGTGCCTCAGATAAGGATGGCAAACGCTCTCCATCTGATGTGTGAGGTCTGCCCGGAGGCCGTTGTCCCGCGGCTATAAGAGTTACTATTGTCAGTAGAAGTTTGGAATTATGAGTGTGTAGAAGCGTGATGAGGTTGTTGTTGCCGTTTTCCGCAACGATAAACAGCAGCACCGAGCAGAAAATAGGAATAGTGACCCATTCTTTTTTCAGATGGGTTGCGACTCCACACGTCTGATCAATGTCCGGTGTGATCTTGCAGACTTCAGCAGCGTCAGAGAATGTGCAAAAGAGATTTTGAAAGGTTAGTGAAAGCTTAATGTCTCAGCAGTAGAAAGTGGGAGGGAGGACTGCGGCTCAGCGATGGCCGGCTCGATAAATAATTCGTTTTTTCCGCAGCTTGCACTTATGGGAACATGAACGCTCGCAAATTTCATATGTGTTCAACTTCAAAATTGGTCATTCAAGTTGGAGAAGAACGAGCTCGTTTAGAAGGGGATTCACTCAAATCACTTGAAATGAAGAGATGTTAATTCATTTCAGAAGAAGATAAGGTCGACATACTCGTAAACAATGCGGGAGTGATGTTTTACCCGAGATACGAGAAAACGGTTGATGGTCATGAAATGACTTGGCAAAGTAATCACCTCGGTGAGTTTTATTTCTGAGATCTTGCTATTTGTGTCGTTGAAATTTGCCCTTTGCTTCAATTTAATTGCTTCGATGGAAGTGTCAATAATTTATTGTTAATATCAACATTGTTAATAATTAACGACTCCATCTATCCGCTTTCCCATACGGCCTTTTTCTGTTAGAGTACGTTTTTTTTTTTTTTTGAATTTCGAATAATGGAGAGTTGTAAAAGGTCGGTCGAAAATGTGAAAGGGAAACGGAAGTCATAGATCAGCGAAGGTGGTGACATAAGCGAAACGTGGAGTATCGACCCGATCTCCACGGGCGCTTGAGCAGTGGCGATGTTTGGTTGACCTTTTGCCATTCGCTTTGCTCCATCTTAAATGGTCGGCAACAATTCCTCCTAGGAAGGATGCGAATGTTTGGCTTATTGGAGACTGTTGCGGCACGCTGTTAGGCCCTTTTTCTGGAGTATCTTAATTTGTAAGCCTCACCTCTCTATGGGTCCTAATTCATGTTCTCAAGAACTGCTTTTTCGTTTTCATCGAAAATTGGGCTAGCCTCCTCCTCTTCTAGCTTCAAACCTTCTTCTTCCCTTCTCTTTTGAGTTCTGCAAAATCATGAGCCACGTCTTCTCCCGCAAGGCTTCTAAAATATCAGGGTCCTCGGATTCATTAGATTCAGTGTTGAGCCTTGCCTGCTTCCCTGATGGATAATTTTCTGGCGTAGCGCCAACTCGGCTTCTCAACAGGCAACATAGAAAAGCTTAAGTAGGATAGTTTATCGTTTTTTGCGCATAATAGTCGTGGCCGAAGAAAAGATGCATTCATCCCGATCATTTGTGCTGAGCTCAATAAGGCCAATCGAAGAAGTTGCGCTAATTTTTTTTGCAAGCTCGCTGAAAACAGCTTCTTCTCAAGGAATGGGGTGCTACCACTCGTGTGTCAGGATCAAAACGTCGGTGGATGTCAGCAACTTTGCGAAATGATATTACGAGGTAGTTGAAATCCCTTGAAAACTGTAAGTCAGGAATTTAAGCTGAACCGGGGTAAGTTTCCAATATATATGCGTGCACACATGCATCCAACAAGCTTCTTCGATTCTTCGATTTGACTTGTGACCATTCATGGTCGACGTTAGAAAAGCATTCTTATTTGAGAAATTCAAAAGGTAAACAGTGTGCAGTTGAGCATAGTGAAATAGCAATATGGAAAGTGGTCAGGAAAAAGATAAATTTTCTGGCGTTGGCGTTGTGCAGTCCTGTTTGCGATGCGCCACGCATCCTACTTTCATTCAGAATCGTGGTGGGAATTTGGCCTATACAATGGTATGCGGGCGCTGGCCGACCTGAGGTTAGCGTTTTATCCTTCCAGCAGGTGTGGTACCATCAACGACCCTCGGGAAAGAGAGCTTGGTTGGCCTAGAGGGGGCACGTCCCAGGGTTTGATCTCGGGACCGCGCACGTGGTGAGCAGCGCTACTTGCCACTGCGGCCCTTTTGTTTAGAAATACTTAGAGATATTTAAGTTAGAGATTGCGAAAGCAGTAGTCGGCTTGAGGAAGGAAGTGAAAATGAAAAATCGCCGAATTCATGCGCTTTCTACCATAGGTCTCATATTATTCAATGGGTTACTAAAAATTTGGAAGTGCTTTTGTAGAATTGGAAAGATGTGCCAGTAGTAGGAAATCCAGAGATGTGGCGATTCTGGCTAATTTAGCAGGATTACGTGGTCTCCGCTCAGGGTTGCGGAGTGAATAAGCTCGAGCGAATGGCCTTCGGACTAACGGCTAAGATTATTAGACATTTTTCCATGGATCAACATAGATGAGACTCATTAAGAGGTATTGAGGTGCTTGGATGGATGGATTGCGTTCTGATGAGAAACTAGTTGTTGCCTAGCAAGGCGAGTTAAGTGAGTGGTGAACGTTTTCGCCAATCTCATGCTTTGCTCCCGAATTTGTGTGAAGGCATGGAAACCATCGATCGATCTGTAGTCTAAAATTGTCTTAGAGGAAAGACTCTGGCAAGCAGAGGATTATTCTGTTATTGCTTTTTATCAGTTCCAGAGAGCGAGACAAATCTGGTACACTCAATTGTTGTAGTATTTGAAACTTCTTGTTAACGACTGTCGACACCGCATTGAATTTGTGTTCTGGTCCAAAAATTTGGGGGAGCTAAGGCGTTACATTGTGACGAGTAGCGAAGAGTCGATAGAGAATAAGCAAGAAAACACCATGATGTTGATGTCATTTTGTTGACTACTACTTTTTGGGCGCAGCCCTCGATGCTCGTGTTTTATAAGAAAGGCGCCAAATATGGGCAAAAATCGTTGCCTGATCGGGAGTTCCGACTGAAGGGGACTGGTTCCCACATGAGTCCACGTTCGCACGATCTCTGAATACTCTTCACACGGAACAGTAAAGTGATTACTACGTTGGTTCCCTTGGATTTTGTTCTTTACTTCATATTCAACTAATTTTAGACTAAAAATGGTAATTCGGTAGGGTTCCCTGTAACTGAGCTAGGCAGCATAGGACTATACTACAAGGCCCACACATCGCGTTGATATAGGAGAATGGGGGTGTTTCGTATGTTCAGGAATAGTCTGCCTTCTCCCCTGTCTTGCTCAAAATCCTTGCTAATCCTTATCACTTGCGATCAGTCACACTGCGATGGGCGAAGTCATTTGGTCTAAATGACCCCAAATTTCCCATTTTTGAACTGCAAAATTAGCATGAGCGTTGATCACCCGGTCTACTTTTGTGATGAGTGGAGCAATCGGATTTGAACTAAAGTGCCTTTGGGTGTATTCGAGTGAGTAAGAGCTCAAATATCGAGATGCCTCTAAAGTTGCAAACATACAACTATTTCAAAAATTTGAATCTTAACGAAATGGGAAAATAGTTTTGTTGATTCCTCAACAACGTAACATAGGAAGCAGAGACTGGAAGAACATGGTGTTACGTCCAGGATCTGCTGAGTGCCGCGAATGTCAACGTTGATCAACTCGTAGGACCGGCTGGCCCCCGGCTGACGTCATACGGCGACAGACGAAGTGATCTCTGGTTGCGGAAATGTGATTGAAAATGTTTTGCAGATCATTTGGAAAGGTTGCGCAGCTTGACCTTCAACGCCCATATTGACGGTTTCATTGCGCGGTTGACGGAATGGGATAGAACCTTGGGAGGTCGTGGAAGAACTTGTAGAACAGCTCCGAGCTTTCCTACTTTGTTCTGGATTTTTGATGGGCATTACGAAAAGGAGGTTTACATCATCCAGTGGAAGTACTTTGCTTGACACCTTGACATGACACTGCAACAAGCAAGAAT
This sequence comes from Teladorsagia circumcincta, assembly GCA_002352805.1. Classification (NCBI taxonomy): domain Eukaryota; kingdom Metazoa; phylum Nematoda; class Chromadorea; order Rhabditida; family Trichostrongylidae; genus Teladorsagia; species Teladorsagia circumcincta. The sequence goes on from KZ345283.1 coordinate 90,130, forward strand.
TTCTTCGACACAATTCCCATCAAAATGTGCATAATGGCTCAGTGTAGAAATACTGGTTTTGGAAAAAGCCGTGTGCAGCAATTTCAGAAAAGTGGGCACGACGATGGTCAACGAGAACTCTCCTGCTGTGCGTTTCTCGAGTTTATAAGGTGGAAGGTTTCAAAGGAACGCCGGGAGGGTGAAGTAGAGCCATGAGGGATACAGGAAAGACCAGCTCTTTTTATAAGTGGAGTACTAATGCGGTGGTCTTTGGGAGGCTGTTAATTTGCGTGACCATTGGAGGTAAAAGAGCAAACAATTAGGTACAACACTTTAGCTGATGGGTACCTCCTTTCAACATACAAAATTTTCTCAGATTTCCTACCTACTTCAAAAAGTGCGCGGAAGTTGTAGTGGCATGTGGTGTTGCATTTCACACGCACGGTCGGGAGACTGAATGCTGGATCGTACGTCGTCCGAACTAATCAGACCTTCCATCTCTACAGGGTCGGTTAATTGGTACCAGACGGGTCTGGGAGATAATAACACTGAAGTGTACATCGGCTGGCCTCTGCAATTCTTCGAATTCCCACTACGATTCTGAATGGGAGTGGAATCGTGACGCATTCCGTTACGGGATTGATCAACGCCGAATGCTTTATGCTTTGCTTTGATTTCAAAAATTCCATTGTGACTTACAATCATGCGCTAATTGCATTTCGATAATCTCAGTTTTCAAATCATTTGATTTTTCATTCGGAATAGTTATTAGAATGAACTTCAATTGGGGGATGAATCGTGCTTCTCATTCAGACAGAGGAGTTTTCAGGCCATTTTCTCCTAACTCATTTGCTTCTGCCTGCAATGGAAAAGGCTCCGAAAGCACGGATCATCAACGTCTCGTCGAATCTTCATCGCAAAAGCAAATCGCTGGATCTGGCCACCATCGACGACAAGAAGAAATTTGGCCTTTTCGAGCCATACAATCGCAGCAAACTTGCAAATGTGCGTTCGTTGTTCTGCTTCACAACATGCTGGAAGTTCTGCTTCTACGTAAATTTGTACAACGTTTGTTTGTAGGTGATGCACGCTCGCGGGTTAACCCGACACCTTCACAAGCTTGGTATTCACCAAGTCACCATAAATTCGCTGCATCCAGGTGTGGTTAACAGCAATCTGTCGCGATACACACCGCTCCTTAAAACCCCTATCCGTGAAATAACCGCACCTTTCAGGTATTTTTCCTTATTTCTTCAGAATTATCATTTTCACATTTGTTGGACCGTTGTTTGGAGCACCGCTAGAGCTCAAATAATGAGATCAGGTTCTGTCTGCCAACGCGGCCTCTATTGCCTTGGTCAGTGAATGAGTGAAGATTTTTTTCTTCTGGAGGATAGAAGTACTCTGATCACAGCTACATTCCTCAACTGAATTTGAGTCAAAGAAAAGTTGTCGGCTGACCTCCTAACACAAACTTTGCCATCTGCCTAATTAAATTAGCGTTATGTTTGACAGGATATATGTTGCAAAAAATTGCAATAGACAAACACAGTGGTGTATTTCTTGAAACCTTTTTGATTTGTAGAACCCAGCGCCCAGAAATTATTCTTTCTCTCACTTTGAGGTAATTTCTAGGGTGGATAAGATCATTCTAAGCTGAATGTCATTTTATCCGCAAAAGTCTTCATTCCGGTATCATCAGTTGAAGCCAGATTAGTCTGGCCATGGGTGGAATAACATGACAGCAGTAGTGCGGTACGACGCGGTCTTACGTTGCCACATCTTTGCGATTCGTTTTTTTCCGCATTCAGGTGTAGGGTGTAGAAATGCCCAAGTTGGGAATGGATCCTCAAAATCTGTCTCTGCACGCTCCCCCTTCTTGATCACCATGTCATCGACTATAGAGGCTGGATTTTGGGGACTCATTCCCCAGTTGGTCCTCTCACCCAGCCCAGAAAAACGCACGCTGTCATTAACGGGTCAGCTGCCCTGATCGTCACTTCTGACAAGTCATATGCAGAAACCCCTTGAAACGCTTAACAATTATGTATGGTCATCGAGTGTGTGGTGCATCATTAAAGAGTTTATAAGCGTCTTACCTTTATTTCTTGTGGCGATATAGAGCTACTAATTCCAACTTATTGATCATTAATTGGATCTCTTTAGATGGTTCTTCCTGAAGACAGATCGCGACGGTGCGCAGACTACTCTTTATCTAGCCCTTAGCAAGAAGGTTGATGGTGTCAGTGGAAAATATTTTGCGTGAGTCTGGCACTTTGTGACATTTCAAGGAAGCATGCCCTACAGGCTGTTCTCATCTATTTTGTTTCCAGAGATTGCAAATTGGCTTCTGAAAGTCCTGAAGCTTTGAATGATCAAGCTTGTGATGATCTGTACAACTACAGTTTGGAACAGTGCGGTGTGGCTGATGAGTAGCGCTTCACAGATGCCTGACACATTGACGACAGCATGACGCGCATACGCGTCAGGAATGGGATCGTTTTTCATTTTCCGTCACGAATGGGCATTGTTTTGCTTGATTTGCTTGATATTTTTTCATGTTAGCAAGCTTTCCGTCTACAGTAAAGGTCTAGAAAGTGCTACATCACCAGTAACGAAATAATTGAAGAGGTAGCGGTGGTTATGTGAAAATAGAAAAGCTGAGGAACACGCAAACGGGCTGTCGTCAGTGTGTTAGTGCATAAAACACTGATTTAGAGAGCCGCCTTTAATTTTCTGTCTACGGCCATTTCTGCCCAGTATCTTGTATATGTATATGTATTTAACTCTAAGACTGTATTCCAGCTCGGGTTATGCAAAGCTTATAGTTTTACTAATTCTGAATAAATTATTTATTGGAGGAACGTGGTATATTATAATTAAATGGTTCACGAAAGGAGCCATGAATGCTTGACAAAATCAGAAAATGCTCTCGATGAGCTCAAGAAAAGACTATTGATTTGTCATTTTGACGGCAACTCTATCGCCATCCTCGCAAATTGATCGACTGACCTAGGATGGAACTGCTAACCGTTTGCAACAAGCACGAAGTTTCAAAGTGATGTCTGATCAGGTCTCACGAATTCACTGTCGGCTTCTGACGGAACGTAGAAATGTGAAGTGAGTGAGGGACCACGTATTTTTACCGTTTTTTTTTACCATACGTTTCGATAAAATTGAAGTCATGCACAGAATCATGAACTGCAGTAGGACCCAGGAGTAGAAACGTACAGTAGAACGGAGAATCATCCTGGAGAGCTTTCGTTCTTCTTCTCTTGTCTTGCCCAGAGTAATGATTCCTTTGGCATGAAAAATTCCCAAAACCCGAAACAAAAAGAATGAGCAATCAGATAATTTCTAGGCTCATGCCGTAAAAGAAAGAATTGGCAAAAGTGTGTTCAGTCTTAGGACAGGTCGTCCTAGGACCTAAACTAAGACACCACTCACCTGATCGTAACAAGCTCAAAATAAGCCTAAGATAACTTCATTTCAATGATAGCGCAGCTCTAGCGAGCTGACCTAATAATGAAACTGTACGTCTCCTCGCTTCTTGTGGAACTTGTCGCCATCGTCGCTCGTGCGCTACCCCCAAGAGTGATGTGATGGAAGGGTGATGTTTTTACGTTGGATGCTAATTTGAGGTGCAGTGTGGTAAGAGGGGGGTGGGGGCAGCCCGCAACAGATCGCCGGGATTACGGAATCGCTGCTAGGCCTCTGAGGAGGAGAGGGACCTGGTTTGAGTAATTCTCAGTTTTTCTTTTCGGAGCTCCTGCATACTTCTAAGGATAATCCACGGGGCCTCAATACGACTGCTCTCTCCTCCCCTCCCCTCCCCCCCCCCCAGGCACACTGCATCTTTTTAGGCGGATTGGTGATATGATTGAATTTTCGCACTGTCGCTTGCTTGCCCGATTCTCGTCCGCGGTCACTCTTTTCGTGCATAATCACGCGCCGCGAGTCAAAATAAGAGGAAGAATGTATAGGCAGGGATCTCGATAAGGCCAGCTGGGTGGAGCGGAAGTTGAATAGTCTACCTTGCACCGCCACAACGTGTCGGCTGTGGGTTTCTTATTGTCAGCCGGTTGCTCATTGAGGCGGCGCGACCAAGTGGTAACCAAAGGTAGATGCCACGACGCGCTTAGAGTGAGAGTAGAGCTACCAAGTGGTGCACAGCTGTGAAGAAAGAAAACTTGGGGAAAAGGCGGCCTAAAACCCTCCAGGCGAGCCCTTATTTTCCACTTGATTTCCGGGTCGGGGCGTCTCGTTAGTGGTAACGTCATCAACGTGAACTCCTTCATCTGAATCTTTGCGAGAACGGTCGGAGTCCGTCGACGAGGGGTTAGCCAGTCGCAGGGCCCCGATTAGTTGTTACGGGCGCACCCTTGGGGCAAGGTGCGCCCGTTCCGCTTCTTCAGGGAGCCTGACTTGCTTTATGGTGAAAATGTTCCCCTTTCGTCAACCTGCAGTTCATTCTTCGATTTTTTATTCTTCTTATTTTCGTAATCCAACTTTGCCAGTGTATGCTTACGCTATCGGAACATGTGATTGGTACTAGGCCAACTAAAAAGGAAACTAGGTTGGAGATTAAAGAGATTAAAAGATGCAGGAATGAGAGCAGTGTTCCGGTCTGTACTGTGTTGTAAGAGAACCAGCAATCGTTCATGCAAATGTAGAATTACGAAAGGTACATTGCAGTCGATTCATTTTCTGTATCAATGGAGGGAACGATTTCGATAATGTGTCGTACGGGCTGTAGCGTGCTGAAAATTACTCTCATCACATATCCATCCTTTTCCGAATGGGAGAGTTTCTCCGTGCGTGGTTTTTCAATCGATTGGCTCGATGTGGGCTTAGCGGCGTAAAATTGGCACACATGTGTTTGATGTTTGATCAGCAAGTAAGCAGCTTGTTCTCACAGTTATTCAATGAATGTTGGTCGGAGCGATCTATACTTGTTTCGGAACCGACAATGTATTGATCGTCATTTGAGTTTGCAGGGTCGCATCGTAAGAGAGCCTGGGCGTTGTTGATGTTGTTTAGTCGGTGTTGTTTTCGATGTTGGTGTTTGGTCTCCAGCGCGGGCGGCGTCATCTATGTTGTCTTCTCGCCGTTGCCTACGCCCAAGGTTGCTAGCACGGCTCTTTTCTAGTTCAAAGTCTTCTTGGCTGGCTTATTAGTCAGTTTTGACTTCACTATCAGTGGTTCTATCCCATAAATGATGTGATGGTTTCCTATTTGATCCCCTTAATGCATCCGTTTGTTGCTGATTTGACATTGTCAAAGTTGCGTGAGCGTGACTCTCTTTTTGGAAGGAAATTCGGGGGGTGGGGGAACAATTCTGCAGGTTCTACTCATTTTCCGAAGTCTCTATGGCATTGGTCTTTGCAATAAGAGGAATTAGTGTTTTCATTACGGTTACTCGGGGCTTTGGCCTAGATTTTACCATTATTCTGACATTACTTTTCCCATGCATGTTATGCTTAATTGTAATAGAGCGGGGTTTTGTAATGTCACATATAATATTGTTATAAAAATACTCATCTTCAAAGATTCGAGCCGGAATCTGTGAACTTTTGGGGGCGGCAGCATTTTGCGAAGTGTGCCCTCTCGTCCTATGCCCTTAAGCTCTACGAAACGCTACAAAATGAGCGGGCCAAAAGGAAACTGAATTGGAAACCTTTATCTGATCGTTATTAGTGGTCATCCAATGAGTGGTCTCTCCTCTGTTTATATGGTAGCATTTGGTGCGCTCTGCTTTCAGCCGGTAGAATCTCGAGTGCCCGCAGCGATTTGAAATTATTCGCGTTTATCTTTTCCAGATAAATCACAATGGATCAAATGGACGTTGGCCCCGAGGAGCCAGATCATTTTGTCATCTACATATTAATATTCGCCGCTGCTAGTACGGCATTTTACCTTATAAGGTTTGTAGCATTATGATCTATTATTACGAACAATACAGTATTTTTATATCAACACTTACGTGTGAAGTAGTTTGTTATCACATTACCTCGGGTTCCAGTTGCTGCTTGACT